>JBBPBX010023702.1:12757-28023 GCA_038048925.1 Garcialebias charrua | reverse complement strand
TATGAATGTTTCTGTTCTGTGTCCTGAAATGACATCTGTTGTGACTTTTCTCAAACTAGAAGCTACTTAAACATGTTTAAATTCTTCTGATTTAAAATGGTAAATGGAGCTTATTTATATATCACTTTCCAGCCCCCTGTGAGGAGCCCCAAAGCGCTTTACAATACCAGCCATCCACCCATTCATACACCCGCAGTGGTAGCCTGCCTTGCAAGGCGCCATCCAGACCTACCGGGAGCAACTCGGGGTTAAGTGTCTTGCCCAGGGACACAACAACACATGGTGGGCGGACGCGGGATTCGAACCTCCAACCTTCTGATCGGGGGTCAACTGCCATTACCACTGTGCCACGGTCGCCCCCTTTTATATAGACAGCCACTTGCCCTGAGCCTGGTTTCTACGACTGATTTAACAGACACCTAAAATGTCTGTGTTCATTTGAGATGTCCCACGTGTCCCAGTCGGCGTTTTCTTCTCTTAGTCCAACATATACTGAAGCTGCTGATCCAGGTGAAGCAGTTTTTATTTTTTTATTATAAGGCTTATTTGGTGGCATGTGGGCACCTGTCTCTTTGTGTCTGGTCCCGGTGAAGTTTGAGCAGCAGCCGGCGTTGTGATGTCGGGGGCTCTCGGGGGTCAGGGCAGGAATTATTGAACAGAGGGCGGCTGACAGTGGGAGCTGGCACTGGGACCAAACAGATGTTGCAATCATAAAGAAATACACAACCTCTGAATTAAATATAAAGGTCTGCAGCAAGAAAGGGGGACGCTGTGAACTTTTGCTTTGCCTTTTGTCCAGCTGCAGAGATTTAAAAATTATCAAACGCTCAGTTGTCAAACAAAGAAACCAAGTGAACTACTTAAATTACGAAGGGTTTGAAAGTGAATTTTAGAGAAATTTGAAAAAAGTTTCTTGCAAGAAGACATCTGTTTGGGACATATTGCAGATTCATTATTCAGGACTGATGGTCTCGGGATGCTGCATGCTTATGCCAAAGTGTTTTAAAGCATTTACGCCACAGCAGCCCAGCGATGAAATCTGTAGGAAAGAGAGGAATCTGACAGAGTGTCTTCTGAACATTGTTTTACCAGGAGTGTTTTGTTTCGCAGTCATTTTTACAGGTCGTCTCACTCGCAAGGAATTACAAGTCTGTCTGAATATTTGATGGTGGAAGAAGCCTGTTTTTACTGAGAACAGAGAGGATGAAGCCTCAGTGAGTCCGTCTGATAACAGATAAAGACGTCATTCTTTTAGCTCTTGTATGAAATCTTCAAACGTCGTGTCTTCTTGTAATTTAAGAAAAAATGGATGAGCTATAAGTTTCTTCAAAATCCAGTCAAATGTAACATATTTACCCTAACTCTACTTGAAATAACTAACATGAATAAATATGGTGCATTTTCTGAAAGATTAATTATTTATTGATAGAATAACTACATGTAACTAGAGTCTGGATATATCAGTAAGCCAAACCTTTTTTTATGTGAAGAGAAGTTCCTTTGACAGGAGATTGAGATTTTGATGGGTCAGATTATAACTATTATAAGCTTTAAAAGGTGTAGCCTGGCCCTCGCCTTCCTGCACAGCTCCGCTCAATTCTCATTTCCCTTCACTGCACAGTCTGGGACTTCTCCCATTCACAACGATTTCTCCGGTAGAATTTTGTTCGGACCAATCAGAGAACAGAAGGGGCGGAGTTTTTGGCCCCCTAACCCATGCCCCCACCTGTCCCAGCGCGCAGAGCCCTATAAAGGGCTCTGCCAGCGCGCAGCCAGCGAGCAGCGGCATGTTCTCATTCAAAGCGATGCAGGACTGTTTTATATGTGATATAAATGTATTAATTTCCCCTTCTTAATCCCTTATCTGGAGTTTTCTTTTGTTTTTTTTGGCCAAAAGTCAAGTGATCGCTCGCTCCCTCCTCCTTCTCTCCCTCCGCTGAAATGAACAAGGAAATGGCTGAGGTTGTCACGAGAATTAAACTCGGGTTTTACGTTGCTGCCCGAGTCCCATCAGATTTTCTGGTCTTCTGGTGAGCTGGACCAGCGATCCATGGTTTTATTTTATTTTATTTAAACGTTTTATAACATATAAACACAGGATTTCCAGCGCGGCAGCCAGCAGCGAGAGAAAAGCTGCAGGAGGCGGAGCAGTTGTCAAGTTCACCAGAGCACGGGGGGTGGCTCTGAGGGGAGGGAGCAGAATGCTTTCACTGTTCAAAATATCCAATGGTTTTGTTCCTCAGCAGAGGCCAACGCCTCCAGCAAGAATCGTTTTAAAATGGAGAAAGTCCAGACCCTTGTCTGAAGCGAAGTGAAGGACAGGGTTTGGTTTTAACCAGGCTATAAAAGGTGGATAATTGTACAATTGCCTGCATAAATTTATTTTTTTGCCAGTGCAAAATATCTCATGAACCACTGAACCACCAAACGGAAACCACCACAGCTAATTGGCCTTAGCAAACACAAAAATTAAAATTGTTAAAACATAGGGCTAAAATCTGGTGTGGTTGTAGCTGAGATTCATCCTCCACACTTACCCCAACCCAGTGACGTGTATGTGGAAAGGCAGCGGGCGATATGCATTCCTCAAGAAACGCTATTATTGCTTAAATAAATTTAAGTGATAATTTCTGAACATTAACCTTCATAAAATTGATATTTGTGAGCATCTACATTACACATATTCAATTGCTGTTGCCGTTTCTGGAGCATTAAAGCTACAGCATAGCTCAGATTTTCAAAGTGAGGTCCTGTGGAACGGTTATGAGTACCTAAACAAGACTATAAACAAGTCTCACCTCTCTATAAGTCACAGGGCATGCAAATTAGGAAAAAAGGTGCGACTTATGCGCCAGAAAATACGGTGTATATATATATATACAGTACAGTGAGGAAAATAAGTATTTGAACACCCTGCAACTTTGCAAGTTCTCCCACTTAGAAATCATGGAAGGGTCTGACATTTTTATCTTAGGTGCATGTCTGCTGTGAGAGACATATGGGTAATTACTATCTTACATGTTGTGGATAGGTTAATGAATGATCATTGCATGGAGAAATAAAGCTCAGTTGACCAATCAGAGGCTAGTCTGGGTTGGGCAGGTCTTTTAAATCTCGCCCTTAATGTTTGACTGTACATAACTCATCTGTTTGGAAAATCTTTAAGATAATAAATGCTTTACTTAGACAATAATCAAATTAATGGGCCAACTAAAAACAAAGCAGTTGGTCTAACAGCTGGGCCCGACTCGGAGCGCCTCACTGTCAACACTGACGAAAAGGTCAAGGGGGCGATACAACTATTGATGCACTCCTTGAAATCACTTTGTCATTCTCCGCTGTTACAGAGAAACCAACACTGAGGCAGCAAGACGACTGTGGGTTCTTGGCAGAGGGCGATGGGACGCCATTAAAAAGGCAAATGTGATTAATTTTTAGTGAGAAAGCTCTTGTGCTGGCAATTGTCAGCGAGGTCGAGCTAAAGGAATGTGACACAGAAATTACTCTGCCTCCCGGCTTCAAATGTGACTCGTCACTCTGAGGAAATATCGGGAGACGGGGAGACTGACAAAAACGCTCTCATCTAATGGACTATTTGTTCGGAGCCCGTGTGGCCCGACTCGGGCTCAACAAACGCCTCGTAACGCAGCACACGTGTGTCGCAGAGATACTTAATCTGTATGGAGATGCAGGAGAGATTCTCATCTTCTTGGTAGGGATATTTTGTCCAGTTTGAGGACCTGTCTGATTTTTTTTTGTGGGAGTTGTCAGTGTTTTTCTTTTTTAAACAGCGATATACCCCCCAGCTCACACCCCCCCTCCCCCGTGGAGTGACATTTTCCAGACGACACAACGGCAGAACCCATGAACGCGACGGGGCTGCAGCACTTTCACCACAGCCTTTGTCTCTTTACGTGCTAATAACACCGGACAGAACCCAAGTCACACTAAAGGTTACGTCTTTATCTATTTCACACACACATTTGGGCTATTAAAAATATAATAATTAGACAATAATTATTGATTTTAGTTAAATTGCAGACACTTTACATCAACCAGAGTGTTGATACTGTTCCAAAACTTGCAAGTAATGTACAGCAAACCCTCGACCTACGTCACCTGCGACCTACGGCAACTCAGACTTACGATTTTATCATATTTAATAAAAATATGATAAAAAAAAAAAAAAAATTATTATTATTTTTTTTTTTTAATGTTATTAATTTCATGTGTATAGCACTTTGTTGCAGCTGTGGTTGTTTTAAATGGCTTTATAAATAAAGTATAATTATTAATATTACGTTTTAATTACAATTTGATCGTATTTACGCAACTTCCGGTCGTTTCCGGTCGCCATTTTACAACAGAACTGCGCTCAATGGAGCTCCAGAGGCTACTGTCAGCTGGCTCCGTGTGCCCGATCAGGGTTGCCTCATACGGATAAATTAGCTGGAAACACTCGGTCAACTCTGTGGACGTCTCAGGCCCGGAGGAGCAGCCGCGGATCGCCCCGCGATGGCTCCAACAACTTCGCCCGACATGCTAACGACAGCAGCTAACAGAGCAGCAAACACAGGCGAAGACACCGAGCCGACATGCCGCGGAGGGGCCATCTACGGCCGGGAGCTCGCCGCAAATGTCCGCCTGGCAGTCGGGGGACACCGAGCTAACGCGGAGATACAAAGCCGACAGCCTTTTTGAATGAACTGACATGCTAACCATTGCTGCTAACCGTAGCTAACGCCGAGCTTGTTTTGGATGGAGGACATCGCGGAGAAACGGCTTTCAGTAAGTTTTTTTTTTTCTGGCTCCAAATGTATGAAGTTAAGAAGCTAACAGTCCTTCTTTTAAACAGTTTTGACCACGTGTGTGCGTGTGGAGCGTAAGGAAGCTGGGGGAGCTCGGACGGGTGCGAGCTGATGCTAAAAGACGAAGGCAGGCTTTGACCAGCTCAAAGTAAGACATTATATTTTTTATTTATTGTACAGTATTCATTTACTGTACAGTTCTGTGCATGTTTATGGCCTAGTATGTCTGCTTTTTTAGTCTCATGCCATTAAATATGTGTGCGGCGCTCCGTTAGCGGTATAGCCGCGACCTATGTCAGAAACGCGGACCTACGACAGGCAGGTGTTTTTGGTCCGCGAGGTACGACAACATCGACCTAAGTCACACACGTAGGTCCCTATCCCTGACATAACTCGAGGGGTACCTGTATAAATGTATGCATTTTGTCTTTGCATCGGCTTTTCAGTGTTTACTTGGTAACATACAGAGGGTTTTAGGAAAATTTGTAAAAAAAATAAAAATAAAAATGGCCATCAGATGTATGTACAGCACATCCAATGATTATTTAGCTTCACTAAAATCAGTTTACTGATGTTTTGCCAGCATAAATAGTAGAAACAGGCAAAAAACACAGTCTCCCTTTCAGCTGTTGGCCATAAGCTGCTATATTCATACCCATCTGCTCACAACAGACTCATGTTCAGGCTGCTGTTTAATACACCTTATTATATTATATTAGAATTGTTTAGCGGGTATCTAGATCATACCGTTTCTTTATATATTTATACATACATACAGTATATACAGTATATACAGTATATACTTGATAGTTTTGCTATTTTGGGGTGTAACTTGGACCTCGAGTACACAAGTTCGTTCCACCTCATGTACCAGATGGGATGCGAATGACGATAAAGAACCCAATTAACCTCTGAGTGTTTTCTCAACTCAAGAAATGTTGAAACTGATGTTCAGTTTCAACGTTTTGCAGAAACGTGAACATGACTTATTCTTGGAAAAACGCCTGTCCCCTAAATTTGCAGGTGCAATCCAGAGCTCATCCGAATGTCAAATTGATTATGAAAGTCAAACACCAGTCAAAGATCGCAACTGCATAATCCCCATTTGCTTGTAATCTGGGATTAGTGCAAAGCTTACATCTCTGTCTCAGAACAGCCCCTCGGCTAATTTGGAGCTAAAGACTGATGCTATAGATTGGGATGATGTGGCTTGTTGCACTCATTGCTTGGTTTACGTAATGGTAAAACTGCTCACGTTCCTGTATCCCATTACCATGACCACCTTGAGATAAATGGCTCCTTCTCCCCTCTGCCATAAGGTTTTCTATCAGACGACGTGTTGAGTATTTGCCTGCAAGTTGTCACGTTGCTGCAGAAATAAAACAATCACTTTCAGAGGCGTTCGGCGACGCCCTATGCGGTGTCTAACTGCAGGCCGACCTGGGCACGCGGCGTTTATAAACGCAAAGAGAGGACTGTGGCAGGTGACAGGTGAACTCTGCTGTGTAAATTCCTGGGCCGTGTATGATGTAGCCCCCTGATCCTGCGGTCCGTGATTAGATCTGAGCTAGTAAATATCCTGTGATTAATCAAAAGGGCTTGTTCTGCGTGTAGCGTCCCTAAGTCACCTTCACAGCCGGGGAGCCTTGTTTACTGCACTCCATCCCTTCAGGCCGCAGCCTTTTCTCATCCCAGATCACAGATGGACATTTTGAAGGCTCCTATACAGAACCACACTCAGCAAAGTAATCCAATGTAAAACAGAGATGCAAAATATGATCGTTGTTAAATAAAGAAAATATATACATATATAAATTGCATTTGCTCATAACTAATTTTAATAAGCATGAGAATTCTTAAAATAAAACAAAAATATAAACATAAGGAGGTTGGAAACAATAACTCCCATCTTTAGACATGTGGTTCTGTGGGAAAGTTGTGATAAATTTGCATCGTACTTCCTGTAGATAGTTCTTTAAGATAAAATTGGTTTAATTTGAGCTGACTGACCTGAAGTTAATGGCTCAGACCTATTTAGTTCTTTATTTGGATTCTGTTTTATAAACCTCTGCTGTCACTTTGATATCACATTTACCTAAGGTAACATCTGATTGGGCTGTCACTATTGGAGGCTAGTTCTTCACTCAAGATTGTGAGAAAATTGTGAGTTAACAGATAAATTGTCTGCTGAAGTCTATCAGATTTGTTTGTGGCCAAGCGACCAGCAAGATCTGAGGTCTTGTTCGGTAAGGCCCATTTTTCAAAAAACATTATTTGTGCAAAACTTGCAAAACCGTATTTTAAGTACAGTAATGTGCATGCTGTTACCCACATTGTTCTCAACTCATTTTGTACCCAACCTTTGGCAGCTGCCTTATTTCTCAATGTGCTACAGCTACTGCTGCTGCTATTTACTAGAGCAAAACCCCTCAGATTTTAAGTACAAGGTATTTCACTGGTCTGTGTCTTCTGATGACTAGTTAGTGAAATGTTTGTTTCAGTGGATTACCGAGGTACTGCCTTATGAAAGTACACACTATTTCTGCTAGAATAACCAAGCAAAACTGATGGCAGAGTAAACATTTATCAAAATTACATAATATATGGTGGCTGTTCTTACCGGTAATTACACATAAACCAGACAGTTTGTTGAAAAAATTTACATTTTGAAATGTTTTAATATACTGAAAAAATGCAGTTAAAGAAAAAATGTCAGTGCAATTAAACTGTGAGTTTTCCTGCAACTTTGTTGTAGAAACAACTGCACCAAGAGACTAATAAATATATACCATATTTTTTTGGACTATAAGGCGCACTTAAAATGCTTTAATTTTTCTCAAAAATCAACAGTAAGCCTTATAATCCAGTATGCTTTCTGTATTAAGTCTGGTTGTGCTTACTGACCTCGAACTGATTTTATGTGGTACAACTGAACAATGTTGAGAGTTATTGTGAATGAGTTGAATAAAATTTGACTTATCTGACTGTTTTGTTTCACTTAACGTGCCTTATAATCCAAATAATGTAATACGGTACAAAACCATCTGAGCAAACATGCCACGCAAAGCAAAACAATATAGGAGTCCCTCAACTCACCGTCAGACGAGTTGTTTTCAAGTGACAATACGCTGAATAAAACACCATATTTTCTTTAAACAAAGTTTCATGACAGCTTACTCTTACTGCAGTGAGGCATTTCTTATAGTAATTTTCCTTCATAACGAAACAGATTTTATTAAGTATATTTTCAACAAACATTTATAAATAACCATCCATCGCCTGGTGGTGGTTGGGTTAAATGCAGAGACCAATTTCGTCGGTTGGGTTAAATGCAGAGACCAATTTCGTCTGTCAAGTATGGGAAACATACACAGATGACAAAAATGTGACATTTATTTTTTATTATTTATCAATCCATCCATCCATTTTTGTCCGCTTATCCGGGGTCGGGTCGCTAGCAGCCTAAGTAGGGAGGCCCAGACTTCCCTCTCCCCAGCCACTTGGAGCAGCTCCTCTGGGGGAATCCCAAGGCGTTCCCAGGCCAGCCGAGAAACATAGTCCCTCCAGCGTGTCCTGGGTCTTCCTCTGGGTCTCCTCCCGGTGGGACATGCCCGGAACACCTCACCAGGGAGGCGTCCAGGAGGCATCCTAACCAGATGCCCGAGCCACCTCAACTGGCTCCTCTCGATGTGGAGAAGCAGCGGCTCTACTCCGAGTCCCTCCCGGATGACTGAGCTTCTCACCCTATCTCTAAGGGAGAGTCCAGACACCCTGCGGAGAAAACTCATTTCAGCCGCTTGTATCCGAGATCTCGTTCTTTCGGTCACAACCCAAAGCTCATGACCATAGATGAGGGTGGGAACGTAGATCGATCGGTAAATTGAGAGCTTTGCCTTTTGACTCAGCTCTCTCTTCACCACGACAGACCGGTACAGCGCCCGCTTCACTGCGGATGCTGCACCTATCCGCCTATCGATCTCACGCTCCAGTTTTCCCTCATTCGTGAACAAGACCCCGAGATACTTAAACTCCTCCACTTGGGGCAGGACCTCCTCCCCGACCCGGAGAGGGCATGCTACCCTTTTCCGGCTCAAGACCATGGCCTCGGATTTGGAGGAACTGATCCTCATCCCGGCCGCATCACACTCGGCTGCAAACCGCTCCAGCGAAAGCTGTAGATCACGATCTGATGAAGCCAATAGGACCACATCATCTGCAAAAAACAGAGAAGCGATTCTAAGGCCACCAAAACGGATCCTCTCAACACCTTGGCTGCGCCTAGAAATTCTGTCCATAAAAGTTATGAACAGAATCGGTGACAAAGGGCAACCTTGGCGGAGTCCAACTCTCACTGGAAACGAGCCTGACTTACTGCCGGCAATGCGGACCAAGCTCTGACACCGGTCGTACAGGGACCTAACAGCCCATATCAATGGGCCTGGTACCCCATACTCCCGGAGTACCCCCCACAGAACCCCCCGAGGGACGCGGTCGAATGCCTTTTCCAAGTCCACAAAGCACATGTAAACTGGTTGGGCAAACTCCCACGCGCCCTCCAGGACCCTGCTGAGGGTGTAGAGCTGGTCCAGTGTTCCACGACCAGCACGAAAACCACACTGCTCCTCCTGAATCCGAGGTTCGACTATCCGACGGACCCTCCTCTCCAGAACCCCTGAATAGACCTTACCAGGGAGGCTTAAGAGTGTGATCCCCCTATAGTTGGAACACACCCTACGGTCCCCCTTTTTGAATAGGGGAACCACCACCCCAGTCTGCCAATCCAAGGGAACTGCCCCCGATGTCCACGCGATATTGCAGAGTCGCGTAAGCCAACACAACCCCACAACATCCAGAGCCCTAAGGAACTCAGGACGAATCTCATCCACCCCGGAGCCTTGCCACCGCGGAGCTTTTTAACCACCTCGGCGACCTCAGCACCAGAGATTGGAGAGCCCGACCCAAAGTCCCCAGGCTCCGCTTCCTCAGTGGAAGACGTGCCAGTAGGATTGAGGAGGTCTTCGAAGTATTCCGCCCACCGACTCACAACATCCCGAGTTGAGGTCAACAGCACGCCATCCCCACCATAAATGGTGTTGGTCGCGTACCGCTTTCCCCCCCTGAGACGCCGGATGGTGGACCAGAATCGCCTCGAAGCCGTACGGAAGTCATTCTCCATGGCCTCTCCGAACTCCTCCCACGCCCGAGTTTTTGCCTCAGCAACCACCCGAGCCGCATGCCGCTTGGACTGTCGGTACCTATCTGCTGCTTCCGGGGTCCCACAGGCCAAAAAGGCCCAATAGGACTCCTTCTTCAGCCTGACAGCATCCCTCACCGCCGGTGTCCACCACCGGGTTCGAGGGTTGCCACCACGACAGGCACCAACAACCTTGCGGCCACAACTCCGATAAGCTGCCTCGACAATAGAGGCGCGAAACATGGCCCACTCGGGCTCAATGTCCCCCGCCTCCCTCGGAACGTGTTCAAAGCTCTCCCGGAGGTGGGAGTTAAAGCTCCGTCTTACGGGAGACTCTGCCAGACGTTCCCAGCAGACCCTCACAATACGTTTGGGTCTGCCAGGTCTGACCGGCATCCTCCCCCACCATCGGAGCCAACTCACCACCAGGTAGTGGTCAGTTGACAGCTCCGCCCCTCTCTTCACCCGAGTGTCCAAGACATGCGGCCGCAGATCAGATGAGACGACAACAAAGTCGATCATCGAACTGCGACCTAGGGTGTCCTGGTGCCAAGAGCACATATGTACACCCTTATGCTTGAACATGGTGTTCGTTATGGACAATCCATGACGAGCACAGAAGTCCAATAACAGAACACCACTCTGGTTCAGATCAGGGGGGCCGTTCCTCCCAACCACACCCCTCCAGGTCTCACTGTCATTGCCCACGTGAGCGTTGAAGTCCCCCAGTAGAACAAGGGAGTCCCCAGGAGGCGCACTCTCCAATACCCGCTCCAAGGACTCCAAAAAGGGTGGGTAAATAATCATTTGCATGAAATCATTCCAAATTTTGAGGTTGAAGTTGTTTTACAGTGGCATAATTGACATCTGTCCATTTCACACTGGTGAAACTAGCTGTTAGCTCATCTGTACAGTCTGTCTCTATTCAAAGAACAATCTGCAACAGTTAAGATATTAAATGTTAACTTTTCCACAGAACCCACTTCTACAGATCTGAACTAAAATGTTACTATATTAGTCATCAGTTTGTATACATAGAATTTGTATATATATTTTTTAAACAAAAAAAAAAACTAGAAAGTCATATGTTTTCTGACAATGAGAATTATAGCCCAACCTTTATCTGTTTAAATGAGATATAATTAGCTCTCAGACTGAGTCTCTGGAAACTGAGTCACTATAGGCTTGTTAACATGTTGAAATGAAAGCCAACATGATAATGGGTGATTATAGTAATTAATAGACTGAACTAATTACTTTAACCAGTTGACGTTCATTTAATACTGAAGAGTGAGGGGTGTCTATGGAGCAGGGCTTGTCCAAGTGAAACTCAATAATTTCCAATTAAGCTCTAATTCTTTCAGCTGCACACAAAGCAGGTATATTACAGTATTGGGGGGTATACCTTATTAAATGCCCCCTCTCCGAAAAAAAACAGTTAAAAAAATAAATCATTTTGAAAATGCATTTGGATGTTCTGACTTGTCTTAAAGAATACAATTTCACCTATTTTAATGGTGACCCTTTGATTGTCATCTCAAGACAATCTTTGGGACATGCATGTCATGTTAATAAAGGCTCCAAAACGTGTGCCCCTCACCCTCACCCCTACCACCACAGAAACAAAGTCCAGACCTGTCTGGGAATATAGATCTCTAATTGCTTTTGCGAGGTGGTGCCACTGAACTGCGCTTCCCACACGTCAGATCTGCCAAATCCCAACGCACATCACTGTCAATAAACTTGAGAAATCTCCCTAACAAGCTCACGGTTACATAAACCCAGAGCTGGCCCGTGAGACTTAACTTTCAAGGAGACTTCATGTTTGATGTTCTGGGGCTTGATTGGATTTTATAAATAAAAAAAATATATATATTAAAAAAGAAAGAGAAATCCAATATTGGGAATATGTCCAAACAGTCCAGATTTGCTAATTTTGTCACAGTCAATTTCATAGCAGAGGCCAGGAGAGTGGGAGGGAATGGGATGGAGTTTCTGAGGGCTTTGCAAAGGGGTGTGAGTGAACCTGACAGGTCCAGTGAAATATGCTGCACTCTACCGTTTTTCATTACAGGAGCAGCGACCAAAAAATGCAAATCCGAGGTCCTCTTTCCCTCGAGGTCATTAGAGAAATGACATCTCAAACAACTGGCCGCAAAAGGCAGCATTTTTTTTAAATACTTCATCCATGCAGGCATGTTTTAATTATTGCATGCTGCATGGTTGAGGTAGATGATCATGTTTTTTCCTGTGTATGTCTTTGTATTTGCACATCTGTTACCAAAATATCTTGTCAACCACTAAACAAATGTTTATGAAACTGTGCAGAAATATTCACTAATTTACTTTTCCATACAGTTCAAGATGGCCACTACAGTTAATTCATATTAGTCAACAAAAAAATGGATTCAGTATTGTCAAGCAGGTTTTGATCCAAAAATTAGTTTATCTGCTTCAGTGCCTCTTTTCTACGGGGTCCCGCAAGGCTCGATTCTTGGACACCTTCTGTTTTCCTTGTATTTGCTCCCCTTTGGGTCTATCCTGAGGAAACATGGTCTTTCATTTCATTGATATGCTGATGATTGTCAGATTTATCAACCCTTAAAACCAAATAGTTCATGCACAGTTCACCCTCTGTTAAAATGTCTTGATGACATTAATGCATGGATGGCTTCAAACTTTTTGTTTCAACGATAAGAAAACTGAAGTCGTCGTGCTTAGCCCTAGCTCTACTGTGTGAGAGTTCTACTGGCATCACTACATACTGCTGTCTCTGTTCCTTTACTCTCTTGATTAATATCTTAAGCAGTCTGTACTAATCTGGTTGGTTTTAGACTCTGACTTTAAGTTTAATAAACTAACTCTGTTCTACACAATAGCTTCTTCCAGTTAAGGCAGATAGCTAAGCTTAAGTCATTGTTGACCAGATCTGACCTTGAGAAAATAACCAATGCCTTCGTTACAAACCAGCTAGACTACAATAGCACATTTTACGTTAGGGTCAGTCATGTTTCTCTTGCACGTCTCCAGCTTTCCAAAAGCAGCTCAGCTATTAACAGGAACCTTTGAGCATATTTTACCAGTTTTGTCCTCTCTTCACTGGCTCCCTCTATGTGTCAGAATTGAAAAAAATATATATATCTTGTTGACCTTTAAGTGCATTAACGGCCTTGCGCCATCATACCTCTCTGACCCCCTTCAACCACATGTTCCTTCTCGGGTGCTGAGATAATCAGACCAGCTGCTTTTGGTTGTACCAAAAACCAGAAGCTCAGAGGAGAACAGACTTTTTCAGTCATGGGCCCTAAACTTTGGAACAATCTGCCCCTCAACATTAGACAGGCCACTTCACTTCCTGCTTTTAAATCTCTCCTAAAAACACACCTATTGTCACTGACGTTTAACACAGCGTGATTTGATTTAGTATTTCATTGATTTTCCATGTGTTTTTTATTTTTGATGCTATTTATTATTATTTTTTCTTTAATTGCTATCTTGATCTTATTGTTTAGCACTTTGGTAACAGCTGTTGTTTTAAATAGGCTTTATAAATCAATTTGACTTGACTAAAATTTGATCTGGTAGTAGACGAGAGTCATTCACAACAGATACTTTGAACGAGGCATCTTGCAGAATTGCTTGAGATTGTTTCTGAACAAGTTGCTTCTCCCGAGCTGCTCTCTGTCACTGTTTACCTCACCGTGCACGCCATGAAAGCAGTAATCCTAAAGCAAGTGACTGATAGTAACGCTCACGGCCTTCTCTTAAGAGGTGATGAATTGGCTTAATGGTGGGTTGACCACACAGAGCCGTACACCGTAGAGGAGGGAGTGAATGTGTGTGTTAAATGACATAGTTTTATAGCCTCTCAGCATTGTCATACAGCCGTTGTCATTTTTTTCTGCACCATAAGGCTGGTTGGATATTAGGCCATAAGCTTGGTTAAACACACTCAGACACGGGGAATTTGTGTGTTCAGTCTGGAGGGCTTGAAGACTTTATATCTGTGTTTATAGGTTGTTAATGGAATCACATTAGATGTATTTTTCAGAAGTTGACACCATTATCTGACTTCCTAATAAAACGTAGCATGCTTTGATCAAAATTAACTGGACGTATAAAACAACTGCGCTCATTTCAGCCATGTCTTTGAGGTATTTTCTGTTTAAGAGTCAAAACCCATAGCCAATTTTTAATCCCATATAACACTTAACCGGCCTTAAACAAGACAATATAGCAACATGCCCAAGAAATTATTTCCCCAAACATGCAAACCTTAAGAAAAATCTTGACTGGAAATTTGATTTTCAAATACTTATGTCTCTTATCTTTGAAAGTATAATTTAAGGCCGTTTGATTTCGTAATTACCAGTACTGAAAATTTGCCTGCTCCTTGTGGTTGTAGAGATATCTCATGAACAACTGGACCAGTTATAGCAAAATTCTTCTAAAGTACCGGTAATCATTGGGTATACAACAGTTGGCCACATTTATACCATACCATACCATACCAAACTATACCATACCACGGTTTTTATAAAGCACTTAAAAGGCAGTAGCAAGGCCAACCAAAGTCTTGTACAGCAAAAATAAGCAAGCAAATGACAAAGCAAAAAGTGCATCGATCAATAAAGATAAATACTAAATGACTAAAATTATAGAATACAGATGTTAAAATCAACAGTGTCAAAAGCCAGGGAATAAAAGTGAGTTTTTAAACATGACCTAAAAACAGTGAGAGAGGGAGCCTGCCTGACATGTAGTGGTAAGTCATGCCACAGTCTTGGACCTACAACAGAGAAGGCCCTGTCACCTCTGAGCTTAAAACGAGTGCCTGGAATGAATAAAAGCATCTGGTCTGCTGACCTCCAAGAGGGCCGTGGGACATATGGCTGCAGCAGATCAGCGGGATAGGGAGGGGCAGAACTGTTTAGAGATTTAAAAACATACAGAAGGATTTAAAAATGAATTTGAAAGTGAACAAGGAGCCAGTGAAGGGAGGCCAGAACTGGAGTAATGTGCTTTCTTTTGCCTGTACCAGTTAAAATCAGGCTGCAGCCTTTCATGATGGGTGCCAGTAGACACAAAAATGACCACAACCTAGCCGGTTTTATAGATGCTGAGCCAAAACTTGGTGTGGTGGTGGCTGGGAGTCATTCACATCACATACTTTAAGCATTAACAGATGGTGCAAGATATATTTATAAAACTTTGGCATGAAAATCAGTAGAAATTATGCAATTCCAATGAAGTGCAAGTATTTA
>JBBPBX010023702.1:0-12602 GCA_038048925.1 Garcialebias charrua | reverse complement strand
TATATACACACACATACATACATACATACACACATACATACATACATACAGTATATGTATATATATATATATATATATACATACAGTATATGTGTATACATACACATATTTTTGCCCGAACAATCCTCTTTTTCTAACCCTAATTAAACCAATAAGGAACAACATTTTTATATATTTTTTTATTTATTAAAGTGAAATCATCAGCTGAAAGAAGAACAGTTGTCATTTGCTGCTGTCAAACTCGTGTCTCATTGTTAACAGTCCCTTATGTAGACTTATTATTTCCAAACAGTCAATAAACCAAATGGAATATTCCTCAGCTATGTGAGGATGCATTCAATAAAATCATGATTGTCTGAATTCCCTCCAACATCCAAACCAGAAGCCCTGAAGAGTGTGACAGGTGAGAGCCATTAGTGTGATTTCCTCCTTTAGTATTTACCAGCCTGTTTTCAACACAACTCATTATTTGTGATAAATTAGCGGGCTGATTATGGTAATATGTTGTCATTTGTAAATGAGTGTGGTGCACCTGTCAGTAAGACTCATTTACTAATAACGACCAGCCGCTGAATAAGTAACATCCTCTATAATTTCACTTGGCTCCTTAACCATTTGTATTACCTTGCCATTTTCTGTTCACGTTGTGCTCGCAGCCATCCCTCCATCTGCATTCACTTGTTTGTCTAACAGGTGATTGAAGCTGAAATTATCCACTGATTGTAGCAGTTTACAGTTGTGGATGTTAACAAATGACAACACATTTTAACTAATACCTTTCAGGAGAATATGACCTGGAATGTGTCACCCGCCACCTTTCATGTGAAAATGTTAAACTAAATTATCTTGTGATGTGAAGACAAACACATTTGAGTTTTACAGCTAATAAAACGTTTTTAAAAAGAATTGTGTGCTATCTGTTTGTGTTCTGCATTCAAGACTACTCTCAGTTACTACCACACCAAATTTTAGCTCACCTTCTAAGCTGACTGAGTTATAGCTTGTTTTGTATTTGCTTAATTGCAGCGGCCATCTTGAAAGGAACTGACTCCAAATATTTTATTTTTTGAACATGTTTATCCAATGATTGCTTTTTGAGAGTTACATTAAGTTCTGCCCACTAGCTATGAGGTATTTTACTAACGCCACATAATAATGGCATTGTCTCCTTTAGTTCTGTTTTTAATTTGTTTGTCTTCTGATCTTCTGAATACTCCTTTGTTGCAGTCACACATTGTTTTTGTTTTTCAGACTTAATAAAGGCAGCTCAAAATTTTTCCCCTCTCGCTCTCATGCAAGATGGACGCCTTTCTTCCCTCTCCCATCCTCCTCCTGCTTTTTGCTCTCTGTCTTGTGTATCGGAGCTCCTATTTACATATTTTCTGAAATGTAAACTACTGTCATGGATCTGGTCAGCTGGACTTTCAACACAATAACATTTTTTTCAACAAAGCGACAGGGTCCTGGAGAATCCTCATGCCCTGCCGAGATGCACGAGGCAGGATACGTCATGGATCAGATTTTCCTTTCCGTATTGTCTCATGAGGACGCCAAAAATATTGGAATCATGATAGCAGGGTTTCTGCTTTTTGGCACAGGTGGATACCTATGTTATTGGCTATTAAAGAAGATGGTGGCAGCAGTTTTGGCCATGGCAAACCTGTCTGCAGGTTTGGTTCATGCTTCAAATACTCAAAATCAGCTGAGATATGAGCTAAACCGTAAGACGGAAGTGATTTGTGACAATCGCAGGCCACTTGCGACTTTGGGGCTTGACAGCATGTTGGGGACGACCTTGGAGGAAACTAATAAGCACGGACCAGTGGAATGCCCACAAATCTGGCCATTTTGGATTAAAAGTACCAGCAGAACTCAAGGCTGACCAGAAATAACAGTCTGCCTGAAAAAAATCAACAACTGTGGCTTATCTGAATCTGACTCCCTCGTTTGGCCTAGAAGTAGGCCGACTTATCAAATTTCTCCTGGGATATGTGCAAACTAAGAATGCTCTATTGCACACTCCCAAGAACTTCTGTGAATACTTATCAGAGCTGTACTGACTGACACCAACATCTTAACAGGACTATGGTCTATCTGGAAATGCTTCATGGACAAATCTCACCGTATTGTCGTCAAATACATTTTTTTTTCATTCAACCTTTATTTCGTCAGGTTAATCTCATTGAGCCTCGAGGACTCATTTCCAAGAGCGACCTGCTACAAACTAAAGAATGATGACAACAGTAACAGTAGAAATGTCCTTAAACAATCAACAATAGACAAACATAAAAGAGAAATAAAGATTTTTTTTTTTTTTTACAAATTAAAACAAAATATCAAAGTATCAAAACATTATAAGGTACCAGTAGATGTAGAAAGTCAGACACAGGAACATATCTGCATTGGTTTTTGCCAGGATTCCAACAGATCCTAAAACCATACATGAGTACATAAGTAGCACATTTGTAAATGTGCTTGCTGGTAGTTTTTTGATGTCTTAAATTGTGTCCAGATAAGGACAAGTTACGAAGAGATCTTTTTTGTAATACCACTATCCTCTCCTCATGGCCTTTCCCCTTTTCTATCTACTGTCACAAATCTGGGAGTGATAATGGATCCTTCCATGAAACTCAACAGTAATGTAAATATGATAATTAAATCCTGTTTTTTTTTCCAGCTGAGGCGACTGTCTAAGCTGAAGCCCATAATATCAAAAAATAACCTGGAGATAGTAATTCACACATTTATTACATCTAGGTTTGATTACTGCAATTCACTCTTGTTTGGTATCAGTCAGGCCACCATTGCATAATTACAACTGGTCCAGAACGCAGCAGCCCGATTTTAACCAGTACAGGCAAAAGAGAGCACATTACACCAGTCTTGGCCTCCCTGCACTGGCTACCGGTTCATCTTCAAATCCAGTTCAAAATTATCCTGTATGTCTACAAATCGCTGAACAGTCTCGCCCCCGCCTATCTCACTGATTTGCTACAGCTGTATGTCCCACCACGTGCTCTGAGGTCAGAGAACCGGGTACTTTTAACAGTTCCAGGAACTCGTCTTAAGCGCAAAGGTGACAGGGCCTTCTCTGTAGCAGGCCCAAGACTTTGGAACGAGTTATCTCTGTTCGTCAGACAGGCCCCTCCCTCTCGGTGTTCAAATCCCGTTTAAAGACCCATTACTGTACTATTCTGTTGCTTTCAACACCAGATGATCTGTGTTTGGTCGTTTTATATATTATCTGCAATGTTTTTATGTCTATTTTTTGTACTTCGTTGTGTCTGTTGCCTGTTGTTTGTTTGTTTGTTTGTACAGCACTTTGGTTGGCCTTGTCGCTGTTTTAAGTGCTCTAAATAAAAAGGTATGGGGTACGGGTATGGCTTTGTAAAAGAATAAGAGGCCGCAACTCAGGAGCAGCAGCAACGTGCACTCCGCCCATCTTTCGGATGACTGTACAAACATAATCTCACTGTATATCGGTACAATGATAATAAAGCTCATTCTGATCCTGGTTCTCAAATACAGTATACAAAATTATATAAAATAAAAACGTTAGAAGAATTAAAGCAAATCCAGCACACCCATCACTTTTTCATCCACTTTCTTTGACGCCACTATACGGAACAAAAAACTTTCAGAAATCATTAAAAACTTGACAAATAAGCTAGATTTAAGTTAATATAAATTACTTTATTGTTTCTCAACAATGGCTGAGTTGTTCAACACCTTCATTTGCTTCGTCAGTCTGTTAATTGTCTCATAATCAATTATTTGTATTAAGTTTTTTCTGCTTTCTCTCATTATATTTTTATTCCTTAGTCTGTCAATCCTCACTGTGACTGGTTATTATCAAAGAGATTGGTTTCCCATGGACAGCTCTTCCATTCCATCTCTTTAAATGACCCCCTTCCCACTTGTCTCCCAGCAAACTTTACATTTAATCCACTTCTCATTACAGCGCAGATTACAGAGGCCTATTGGTCCTCATTAGTGCCAACTGATCCTTGACTGGGCCCATGTCTTAACATGTTTTAATTATCATTCTGGAAATCTAATCAATGTAATAACTCAGATTAATCTCCCCGTTTGCACTTATTTTCTTCCCCTTTTTATTTCAGAATGTTCTGGCTTGAAGGCTCAAAGGCTGTTAGAACGTGGGCTGTTGTCTAATTTGGCCCAGGCGTGTGACGGGGTGAGGACACCTTGAGGTGATCGTATTGAAAGGGCAAACTGGATAGCTTTATCTGCACTTAATAGACTTTAAAACAAACAAAACTTGGAATATTTGTGATAATTGTGTATTTGTATGCATATCATATTTTAAATAAAATTTTGTAAATGTTACCAGAGGGTTTTCCCCTAAATGCCACGTAAAGCTTTCACTCTCCAGCCAGGCTCTGTGGTGTGATGCGAAGTGAAAGCCAAGGCAGGGTTTGGCACTGGACGGCCATTTTGTGTCTGGCCCGATGCGTGGTTTCACTGGGTGTCACTTTGGCTACAAATCACCGTCAGCAGTGGAGGCGAGAGCAAAGCTGCAGCTCTCATTAGAGCGAGTTTGTAGCTACATGGGGGGAGCAGAAATAAAACATGACTGCCTGGATTTAAAGATGTGTTTACATCAGGACTTCAGAATGAATCAAATTGTGTTTGTTAAATACCTTGAAGCAATAGTTTAGATTTTTCTAAGGGTGATTGTATGAAAAAGTTATGAACAAGTAATATCTTACCTGTCCTTTGCAGCTCTTTGAACAAAGTTAGTTAAGAGAAAAGGAGTTTTACTGACTGGACTGACGAGCTAACAGTTAACAAAGTAGGGCCAAGAACAAAGCGAGTTGCTTTATGGCCCTTTTCCACCGGTCGGCTCGGGTCGGATGTTACGTCATATGTGCGTCGCAGAGACCCCCTTTCATCCTTTTCCACCGGATATTCCGTGCTGAGCCGCGCGAGATTTCCTGAGATTTTCGGGCTGGTTTCAGAGGGGTACTGAGGCGAGCTCACCCGCTCCGGAAGTAGGAAGGAGGAGACTCGAGCAGTTTTCACGGAAGCGAGGGACGCGATCACTGCAGGACTTTACATGATAAACACGGTAAAAACAATTATTATTTTTTAAATTTATAGCAAAGATGGGTCTTCAGCTGAACGTGTCCTTAATAAAATCACGTACTGCTCAAAACTGCAGGATTTAAAAAAATAGGTTCGCCACGAGCAACACGCGGCGCGCGGGCGGCTTTATGTCTTTAAATGTAGCTCAATGAACAGATATAAAATATATTTCATAGCTGACTTTATAGTACGAGGGCTCCTGAGCTTAACCACGCTTTAATATTGTCACGTAGTGGTCAAATATGCTGCATTTAAAGTAGTTTCGCTTTGACTTTTTCCAAAACCTGTGCTTGCACAACGAAAATAAATTATAAAAATTCGAATTTTATTTCAAATAACTCCAACAGGATACATTTAGTATATGAACATGTTGTGATCACACTAGATTTTTTTGAAAAATATCAGCTATGTGGTTTTTGATAGAATTGATAATATGTGATACAAAGTAGAAGGGAGAAAATTAATGGACGTAGCTTGACACATTTATGTCTATAAAACATTGAATTTTATTTCAAATAACTCCAACAGGATACATTTAGTATATGAACATGTTGTGATCACACTAGATTTTTTTGAAAAATATCAGCTATGTGGTTTTTGATAGAATTGATAATATGTGATACAAAGTCTTTATTGTGTTCTTCTTCTAGTGGTGGCTAGTACTGTAGTAAATAGCTTGAGGAACACTACTGCCACCATGTGGTAAGACGAGTAGGATTCTGGACCCCGCCCACAGAAGGGGTACAAAAAAGCTGTGGAAACAGAACATAGATGTGACCCGACCCGAACTGAGCCGACCTGAGCCGATCCAACCCGAGCCGAGCCGAGCGGTGGAAAAGAGGCATTTGTCTTATTGCAACATCATGAAGTCTGTTTTTAAAAAAGGTCAGAAAGAAAAACAGCACAAATTTAATCTCAGATCAACGGTTAATGTGCTGTTCAAAAAGAAAAAAAAATGCAGAGATGTCCATAGAAGAGCCACTTGGGATGAAGAAGTCAAACAGTTTGGATGTATTTGTACACATTTTCACAGAGATTTGAGAAAAGTACACAGATTAAAGTGCTTTGTTTACATTGAGTATGTACCTGCAATTCAGAATTGCTTATCAACTTAACTTCTGAAGCTAAAGTCTTTTTGTTTGATCATTTGCAATGAGTCCTTTTAAAGCTTTTGTAATTTAATTGCAGTTTAACTTTTTATTTTTATTTTGCTCACGTGTCAATCAAATAATTTCTGGTTTTCCTTGATTCATAATTTTTTTCGATGACGGGGAGGATAATCTGACGCCAAAAACTGAAAGTGAATCAGTGGTTTTCTCCCAATTACCTAGAAACAACTACTTGGAGCCATGAACATCCATTATTATGACAACACGTTAATCTCTAACGACTATGTCTGTTCGTGTCATTTTGAGCGCTGCTTCGATTTTAGAGATTGTATTGTATTGTATAATTTTTATTCATTTCACATTAAAAACACTGACAATTTTTTTTAGAAAGAAAAATAAAAAAACATAAAATGAAAGGAAGCAGAAGAATAAAACATTTCTTATCATATCTGCTCCTTTTTAAACAATCAATTCAAACAATCAATTCAATTACTAGAGAAACTTGAGGATTATGACCGCAAAAAGGAAAGATCTAGATTGCAAGAACCATTTGAAACTTAAAAAGTGTTAAAGGAATTGCTCTCCTGCTGTCATTTCTTGTGTTATTTCATAAGATTTCCATAAATGATACTTCCAAACATTTGAATTATCCCTTTAATCCAGTGCTGCTTCTATGCCACGCATCCGAGGCAGACATGTTTGCACAGTTTTGACAATACAAACCAAAAAACCTCCAGTGCATGATGGGAGCAGAGCTGCCATTTCTCAGCTGCAGAGCCATACATGCCCTCACCATTGCAGAAAGACACAAGAAACGCTCCGCACACAAAGACGGACAGGCATCCTTGCTGCGTTGCTGCAATATTCTGAGCCAGGTGCGAGAAGTAGGGGGAATAAGATTATGTTTATTAGCAGCTCCCTTGGTGTTCTCTAAATTGCCTTGTTTGCTCGGCACAAGCACACAAACAGATGCTGTCCTCTCTGCTCTGGGTAATTCTCGGGGTCTCTGGGTATTTACCGAAAGGCCTACCCGTACCAAACACACACACAGCGTTTGCCATCGGTGCCATACAGTCTCTGCGTGCAAACACACACACACAGCAGACGAGAAGACTTGGGAAAACACATTTGTGTGTTAAATTTGTGCTGACACTCAGAAGTACAGTCTGATTCATGTGACGGGGAAGACACTGTCACTCCAGATAAGTAATTGGAGTTGCCCCCGTGTAGCTAAACCTCACGACCATCTCAGCGACACAATTTCACTCTTATTAAGAAAATCTACATTTAGGAGGGACCAATGCTATCCGTCGAAATTAATCTGCTTTGACTGATCCCTAATTTGACCACAGTCATCGAGTAATTATTGTCTGGATGGCTGTGCACCAGCCTCATAACCACCATCCTCCTCCATCTGCAGCCCCCACCACAAAAGAGCCAGTTCTGGTGTGTGAATCCCTCTGCAGCGGGCTGGTTACACGGCAGGCATGTCATTAAGTGCTTGATCAGTGAGTCATGATTGGCCTGCTCTGTATTATTGTGATTAACGTCCACCCAGTGGACGACTGTCCCGTTTGTCAGCAGTGATACCGTCTGAGACTCTGTGAGGAGCCAGAGGAAGAACCTGGACCCCCTCGCTCCAAAACACACAAAGAAACACACATTTTCTCTTGTTTCCCGTCGGTCCAGAACTGTGAGGGGTGCCACGCGTTTTCTTTGTTTTATTTGTATGTGTGTGTCTGTTCCAATTACCGTATTTTCCGGGGTATAAGTCTCTCCGGAGTATAAGTTGCATCAGTCAAAAAGAGCATAATGAAGAGAAAAAAACATACATAAGTCACTTCGGCATGTAAGTTGTCAAAACAGCTTCATTTTACCTGGGCAGCACGGCTCCATCCATCCATTTATCCATCCATCGCAGCTGGAGCCGCTAGCTCTTCAGCATTCCTTCGCCTGCACCAGCGTGCACAGGAGGACTCGCTGTTGCAGTTCTTAGAAATTTAACCAGATTAGTACTTAAAAACAATCATTTGTTTGCTTCACATTATAGCAAATGTGTGTCTCAGTTTAACTTTTCCTTAATAAATGCACTTTAATGGTCAAAACAGATTAATTTCGTCTGAGTGGAACGACACCATACATCTAACCGCCCATCCATCGTGGCCAAAGCCACAAGCTCTCCAATGTTCCTCCACCTGCACCTGCTGAGTGAAGCGAACGGGCATGGGAGGACTTGCTGTTGCATTTCTTAGAAATTTAAAGCGTCAGTCAAAAATTGCGTTATTGTTACGACTGGAAACAGCCAAAACATATTCATTGGACATTGGACACAGAAGAAGTTTTAACAAAAAATCTATTTAACTCAAATCAAGTGCTTCCAGGCCGGCGAGGTCCTCCCTGGCTTCTCCCACCTGGCCCGGAGCGTCTTCTCCTGGTTCAGTGTCAACAGAAAAAGAAAATTAAAGAAGAAGAAAAAAGTTCAAACAAATGAAGGACTGGTGAGTTTGGCCAAAAGAACAAAACACCACCCAGGCAGACCCAACCCTGTACAGGGCCGTCGTGTCTCCCCAGGCAACCATCTACCTTACCAAAAAGTCCCTAAACAAACAAAATACGAAAACTGGACTACCAACACTCACACAGTCAAAAGTACAACAAATTGAAAAAGAGAAAAAACAACAGTCCCCTCACTGTTGACCCCAGCTGTCCTCCTCCTGGACAGCTGTACAGACACTGTCTTCAGTGTCTCCAATAATCGACTTAATTAAGCCTCACAGGCACAAACACAGGCACACACCTCCTAAGTCTAGGCCTAAGTTTCAGCCAGCACTTAAGGTGCCTCAACCTACACAAAACTCTACTTCAAAACAGTCAGAGTCACTTCAAGAGCTCAAACAGCTCAACTACTACTCCCCCTGGAGCAAACTCGCCAACAAGCAGAGAGGGTGGAGATCTCCCTGAGTCAGTACAACACACAGCTCTACAGCTGTCATTCAACACTCCGTTTGTTACCTTAAGTGTGTCCTCAGCCTGTTCATGCGAACCTCAGCTGACTCCTGGTTCTCTTTCCTACACCAGCTTTTACTTGATCCACAAGCCAAATCTTGTGTCAAGCCTCCACACTTGCTCCCAGCAAGTCTCCACACTGCTCAAAGCACTGCCTGAGAAATATAAAGGCAGAACCTGCAGATGAACACCTGTGCTACCTAATTAAGCTTGATTAGAAGAGTGAAAAAAACAGGAGGGTGCAGTCAGCTTAGACTGATGTTCTAAAATATTTTTTTTAAAACCTGGGGTACATAACAGTTATGAACATGAAAAAAGTAGAAATGTCGCTTCGTTGTATAAGTCGCAGGACTGACACATCTATGCAACAAAACGGCGACCTATTCGCCTGAAAATGCGGTAGTTAAAACCACATCTTCTGCAGCTTGCATGCCCATCAGGCCACATGCCTTTTGTTCACAATTTAAAGAAAGCCTGTTGGTTCTTTTGCTCCTCTGTGTCGCTCTTTCATCTCACACCGACAAAAATGATTTAGAGCCCGGCTGATTATTTTTAAAAAGGCAGTCTGAGATAATATGCACATTCTCACTGTATGTCACATTAAATCACAGCAAGGAGGGGAGGGAGGTGGGAGGTAGCTTCGCTCTGACCTCCCGTCTCTTCCACTCAGATGGTTGGGTTGCCCACAAAGAAACAGCTTCACAACCCAAACGGTGACGTCTCAGTGCTGCAAGGAAAATTTTAACAGTACTCGGTGCTAAGTCATAAGTGCCGGTCAAAACAAACAAAAATGATGAACTTAGAAAATCTGAACATCGTGTTTTTATTTTTTAAATTTAAATTGTGTCCCTAATTTAAAAACTTGTGACCTAATGCCTGATACTGTGTTTGTTTACCTACAGAAAGAGCCGAAGTGACAGAAAATCAACAGCAGCGGAGTGAAAGAGACTTGAGACTTATGGTTAGAGCTTGTTTACTTTTTTGTTTTTAAAGTAATGCCCTATAAAAAATAACTTGAGAGCATTTCAATTCCTTCCAAAATATTTGTCTCTAAAATCTCATTTTAGCTTTTACTTTAGCTAATTTTAGCATCTCGTTTGTTCATTTCAGCTGTTAATTTCTTAGTTTGGTCTTTACCATTTTGTTTTGCTGTTGTTCTGGAGCTTTTTTGAATTTAGCTACTGTTTTGCTGCTTTTAGCTTCCAGCTATGATTCTGCTGGGTTTAGTTTTTAGCTTGTCTTCTGCTTGTTCCGGCCTTTGCTCATTTTTGCTCCTTTAATTTCTTGTTTTTGTTTTAATTTTAACAACTCAGCTGCTTCAGCAAATTCCTACAATCATTCTGCCATTTGCATTTTTACAATTAAAGGCAAATTTTCAAGCATTTTCACTTGTTCGTTCTTGATTTTTTCCCCCCATTTGGCAGCAGATTCACAGTGTTTTCCCACCTAAACGTCTTCTTCAGGATTCAGTTTCCCTGATTCTAATGTCTTTGTTAACCTACATATGACTACCACCAGCCTACTGTAGAGGTCAGTCCCACAACTCAAGCTTCTAAGTGTTTTTAGGTGTGCATTTTAGTATTGCAAATCAACAAATCTAGAAAACTACTGGAGTAAACTTTTAAATTGCATTTTTTTTAAATATATACAGGTAGTCCCCGACTTACGAGCGAGTTCCGTTCCCACGCACTGTTCGTAACACGAAATCGCCGTAAGTCGGAAAGCACACCCCAGCCGCCACTGATACACGTACATATACAGTACTGTAAGTTACCAAGCACTTCGCCTATCCTAACACAGTACCCTACATAATTATCAAAAAACACATACAGTACAGTATATTTAGAGACATACAGTAATAAAAAAAAAAAAAAAATTCTTATTGTGAGCTGGTCTCCGCCGCTCGTTCAGCTCCGTGTCCCCGGTGGGGCCGCGTTAGCATTTTAGCCCCTCTGTTAGCTCGGTGTCGTCCCTCCAAAAAGGCTGCACAGCTGTTTATCCACGTTTTAGCATGTTAGCTCAGTGTTCATCCAACATCTGAGGCTACCAGGCGGACATTGAGGTGAGCTCCCGGCTGCAGCAGGCGTCTCCGCCGCCCGTCGGGTCCATGTCCCCGGTGGGCTAGCGTTAGCATGTTAGCTTGTGGCTCCTCCGGTCACGCTCGCTGTCTGCTGGGGCTGGAGCTAACCGAAGCTAACAGCAAAATGGCGGACACGGCGGCAGTGCCGAAAATTGTCGGAAACTGTCGGAAACTGCCGACACTGTGCAAATAGGCTTAAAAATTATAATTAAAAAAATAATAATAATAATACTTTATTTATGAAGCCATTGAAAACAACCACAGCTGCAACAAAGTGCTGTAAACATGAAATCAAGAACATTTAAACACAAATTATTATTATTATTTTTTTCATATTTTTATTAATATGATGCGTTCGTAAAGTCAGATCGCCGTAAGTCGGGGACCGCCTCAGCCTGTATATATTTTTAATAATATGCAAAGAGTTCCTTTTAATTTGAAAGGAAATATTTGTTATTGCATGCCTCGTGCAGGAAAAGTAAAGCTGAGACTTCTTACTGCAGGTTGAAAATGGTCAGTTTTGATTACAAAGTAAATGCTGGAGCATCAGACAGTGGTGGTGTGTGTGTGTGTGTGTGTGTGTGTGTGTTGGCGGGGGGGTTACAAGCTGATATGCATTCTATCAGGATGATTTATGCAAATTATGCACATTATTCCCGCAGGAATCTCTCTTCTGAAAGTGCCAGGATAAATTGCCGGAAATTAGCCATAAAATTCACTGTGCGGGGAGTGTGAGGTGAAGGCCGCCGAGGAGCCAAGGACATTGGGCCGCCGTGGTTACGCTTGGCCTGGCCTGCCTCCCCCCCCACCCCCACCTCCACCACCCATGCTTGGCATTCATGGCTGTTAAAGACCTCTTGCTCAGACAGATACACTGAAGCCTGGAGTAGCACTCGGCACATCAAGAAGATCAGCCAAGCAAGTTACACAAAAGGCGGAGCCTTCATGCTCCAGTAACGTGACAGATTTTCGACACAGGGAGGCAGATTGTCTTTTTAATCTTCTCGTGTTATAGACTTAGATCCACCTTATAGATTCTTCTGTTAGATTCCTGGAAAATGCTCAGTTTACCTTCAATCCAGTCGGGGGTTAAGTTTGTTTTTGACTTTGTTTGCAGTACACTGTAATCTCCAGATTATACTTTAATCAGAAACATGTCCAGCAATGGACATGAAAAAATTATAGTTTGTTGTCTTCTTCAGAACCTTCTTTTTATTGGTTTATCTGTTTTCTTGTGATGTGTGAGTAACTCACTTTTACCATGTCTTCCTTGTGTATTGCCTGAATTATCCATTAAAAAC
>JBBPBX010023701.1:14337-40313 GCA_038048925.1 Garcialebias charrua | reverse complement strand
GAGGAGAGCATCCTCCCTCCACGGCAGCTGCAGGGGGCTGTCCACTACCAGCTGCTGCAGGTCTGGGGACCAGGGTGCATATTTGTACTCTGGAGCCACCAGGATGAGAGACAGTTTCTCCTCCCGGACTCGTTCTAGCACTCTTGGAATGAGAGGGACTGGTGGAAAAGCGTAAAGCTTCTTTTCTGACCACCGTCTGAGTGCAAAAACGTCCACTCCCAGAGGGGGGTCGTCTTTTGGGTTCAGTGAGCACCAGAGTGCACACTTCCTGCTGCTTCGGGCTGCAAAAAGGTCTATTTCTGCACGACCGAATCTGGCCCAAATCTGATTTATTAAGTCCGAGTAGAGAGACCAGTCTCCCTGACGTGGTCCCCCTCTCGACATAATATCTGCTCCCACGTTCAGCACTCCTGGGATGTACACTGCTCTCGGAGAGAGCAGGTTATGAATAAAGGTTGAATGAATGAATGAATGAAAGGTTCTGCTGGGCCCACAGGAGTAGCCGCCTGGCCACGCGCAGCAGCTGAGCTGAGCGAGACCCGTCCTGGCGATTTATGTACGCTGCTGCCACCTGGTTGTCGGTGTGCACCAGTACATGTTGCTGCTGAACTAATAGAATAAAATGTTCTAAGACCTTCTGGACTATCATCAGCTCCAGAATGTCTATGTGGAGGTGGGTGTGGCTTGGCCACTTTCCTCCCACCGATTGGGAGAGGCACGTCCCCCTCCCATCCCATCAGAGACGCGTCTGTGGAAACTGGGATGTGAGACGTAGGTGTGATCATGGAGACACCCTCCCTCAGGATGTGGGTGTTTCCCCAGAAATGCAGGTCTGGCCCTACGGATGGGGGAACCAGCACCATCCTGCGTTTTTGGTGCACTGGGTCCACGCGCAGGTTGGTAAACCAACGCTGGTCCGTTCTCCTGTGTAATAAACCTAAATTTAATACCACATGAGCGGCTGCCATCAGGCCCAGAAGGCGCATCACTGCTGCCGCCGTCACCACCTTCCCTGGTTGGACGCGCCTCGGCTGTGCTGTCAGATCGGCTGCCCTCTGCTCTGACAGGCGTGCTCTCATTGAGCGTGAATCCAGTTCTACCCCCAGGTAAACAATGGATTGTGCTGGGATTACTGAACTTTTCATCCCGTTTACAGCAAATCCCAGGTCCAGCAGGTGTTCTGCTAGTACCCTGGTCTGGATTACTGCTTCCTCTCGCGACCTGCTTAAAAAATAAGTGTGTCGTCTAGATAAGACAGGATCCGCATCCCTGCTGAGGGAAGTGGGCGTATCGCTGCTTCCACACACTTTGAAAAAGTTCTGGGAGCTAACAAATCGCCGAAAACGAGCCTTTTGAAACTCGAACTGGTTCCCCTGGAAGGAAAACCCTCAGGTATTTCCTGTGTTGTGGGATGATACTCACGTGCCAGTAAGCATCCTTCGGATCGAGGGATGTGAACCAGTCTCCCTTGTGCGCATTCCTCAGCAGCTGTTTTATGGTGAGCATGTGAAAAACTTCTCACCAAAATCGATCTGTTGAAAATTGACAGATCTAAGACTGATCTCGCCCCTCCCTTTTTCTTGGGCACGAGAAAATATCGAGAATAGAACCCTTTGTTCTGATCTCCTTCTGCCACCTTGGAAATCGCTCTCTTCGACAGCATTTCTGACAGTAGGGAGTTTTGATTTTTTGTCTAACAATACTGTTTCCAGTATTCCCTTGAAAGGAGGTGGTTTTGCAGCAAACTGGAGTGCATAACCCTTTCTTATGATTTTTGACAGCCACCTGTCTAAACTGCATTTTTGCTGCCACTGCTGGTATCTTCTGCCCAGTGGCAGCGCGAGATCTTGCTGTCTCGAGCGCATCATGTGCGTCAGCCAGTCGCTGGGGCCCTCCCTCCGTTACCACGGTAACCCACGGGGGCCCCGCCCAAAAAGGGCCGGCTTATTGCGTCAGAGACGTGGTCCGCCCCTGCGTCTGACGTCGACACGTTTGCTGACATGGGGAGCGCTCGTTGTGGTGATGCGCCGCTCCCGCTGGGCACTGCTCGTCTTTTAGGCGGCAGTGCTTGATCAGTCTGAGTGTTTTGTCCCTTTTTACCTCGTTTGGAGCTGTTGACGAGCTGCAGAGAGGTGGTGTCACTCCTGTGTGTGGGACGCGAGTTAAACACGTGATGAGACGGTAGCAGAGCTCTGCTAGCCTGCACGAGAGCAGAGCTAGCGTCACGTGACCCAATGTGAAGCGGCGAGCTGTGGGTTTCGCACTGCTTCGTCTACGCGACACGAGTCTTAATAAACATGGTATCTGGATGTTTAAATACCTTTTCGTGTCCTCCGCTGGGCCGCGTGGAAGCTGGGCCGGCAGCATTTGATTTTATGAGAGGCAGCGAGCCGTGGTTTTTACACGGCTTTGTCTGCGCCACACGAGGCTTAAAAAACATGGCGCCTGGATGTTTATTTACCTCTTCGAGTCGTCTTTTGGGCAGCGTGGAAGCTGAGCCGGAGACGTTTGATTTTATGAGAGGCGGCGGGCTGTGGTTTTTCCACGGCTTCGTCTGCGCCATAGGCGGATTAATAAACGTGGCGTCTGTATGTTTATTCACCTTCTCGTGTCGACTGCTGGGCAGCGTTGAAGCTGAGCTGGTGACATTTGATTTTATGAGGGGTGGCGGGCTGTGGTTTTTACACGGCTTCGACTGCGCCTTAACAGTTACACCAAACATGAAACATTTATTTATTGTTACCTTGTTTGAGCTGTTTTTATTCTTGGACACCCGACTGCCAAAAGCTAGTCTGTCTGTGGAGGGAAGCCTGTGTGTCAGCGCGGCTGTGGAGTCATACGGCCCCACAGACAAGCCCGAAACATGAGAGAATAACATCCCTTTTCCGTGAAGCCTCCACTCTCGTGATTCCCACAAAGGAGGCTGCTGGGGCCCTGATTTTTGCGGGCGCTGCAGCAGCCTCGTTCCAGAGTGCCGTCACGGTCGGGGAGCGAGGCCAGACCGGGTATGGACCAGGTCTGGACTTCGCCGCGACCTGGTGCCTAACCTCGAGCCCGCTAGGTCGTTCGGCCTAGGCGGAGAGGGGGTTGGCCCTGACAGCTTCCTGCATGCCGGCTAGCAAAAAAGGCTGCGTGTTGAGCGTAAGTAGCAGGCCCTGTGATTACATAGGCGTGCATTCCTGTAGCCTTTCGCGCCAAAAACAACACCACAAGGAACAGTTTTCTTTCTTGGTCGTGGTCTAACCAAATAAAAAACACATCATACATCACTTCTTGTAGTAATTGTTGATTGAAAAAAGCTTCCCGGCGACGTTCGGTACGGTATCCGTGCCACAATGCTCTCCAGAGACATGAGGCCGGGGCTACTGTTAGCATTGCTTAGCGGCCTTGGGCGCTAACGGTAATGCGTGCGTTCTGTAGCTTTTCATGCAGAAAAACATCGCCACAACGACCGTTTTCGTCTTGGTTGTGGCTTAAGAAATAAATGAAGACGTCACTCACCGCTGATGAGGCTTCCGACGACATGAGACATGAGGCCGGGGCTACTGTTAGCATTGCTTAGCGGCCTTGGGCGCTAACGGTAATGCGTGCGTTCTGTAGCTTTTCATGCAGAAAAAACATCGCCACAACGACCGTTTTCGTCCTGGTTGTGGCTTAAGAAATAAATGAAGACGTCACTCACCGCTGATGAGGCTTCCGACGACGTGGTTAGCCAGCGCTACTTAGCCACCGCTACTCGTTCTCCCTTTAGGGGAGAGGCCAGTGCGGCTGGCTAGCGTCGCGTTCTCCGGTTCCCTTGAGAACAGAGAAGCGATGGCCTCGTTCAGCAAGTAGTTTCCCGCCCCGAAGCAAACCCCCGACATTTGTAGCATGTCGGCCCGTCTGACTGTCTGACTCCGCAGAAGAGCTCACAGGAAGGCAGCGGAGGTAGGGCGGGTGGGGAGCTGAACGAGGACTTCTGGTATCGTTAACCTTAATCTACGGATAATTATTGGCAAAATCTTGACAATTTTAAGGTCTCAGCCGAGGCTGAGTTAAATTTTTTTTTTTTTTTTTTAAAGGTTCTCATTCGGGCTGAATGAAGAAGAGATAGATCCACCTCGGTCGAGGGGTTTTACGGACCGAGGGGTGGGCCCATCCGGTAGGTGGGCGTGGACTAAAAGGTTTTCAGTGGGCGCTGACGCGCGAGGGAGGTTTCCAATAGGAGCTAAAGGGCGAGCTATACGACGTTAGAACTTGTCTGTTCTCCCGTTCATTCTACAGTTTTCATACAAATGACTGCAGACCCGTACGCCCGAGCTGAAACTACGAAACAATCTAGTACAACTCCACCAGGGCCTGCTGTTACAGTTATATATGACACGACACTAATCATTTTAGCTATTTTAACCGAAATGAAATGATGCAGCCGCCTTCAGGAATTATAGCTCAATTCAAGTGTCTTGTCGTATTTAAAGGAAAGACCGTTGATAAACATATGTAGAATATATACTTATTTATATTTTATACCTGTTAAATCGTTAGCATTCTTACCATTTTAGCTAAAAGGTGAAGATTTGTCTGCTGCTGCTGTTTGTCCCTGCTCGGAGTCCAACTACACGGAGAGGGTCACCTCTAGAGTAAAGTCACACAACCACGAGCACGATGGGATTTGTAGTCACTTTACGACGCTTACCGTTTATCAACCGACGCAAACTGACACAGGAAGAAAACTCATTGTCCCACAATGCATCACTTTCTTCAAACCGCGCCTACTCGGCCATGAATTTTCTGGGGAAAAAAAATCAGTTTTGCTTCTAAAACTGTACAACACTGACACCTTGTGTCCAAAAGAAAAATTACAGGATATCTGTCTCCATCCATTATCTTTTACCTGCTTATTTCTTTTCTGGTTATCAGAAGTTATTTTTTAAGTAACTGCAAAATAAATAACAACTGCACATATTTACGACTCAAAAACGTGCACATGCAATATTTTAATAAACAATTTATTAAATAAGAAAAAAAATCCCTTAGAGACTATTTATTTAACATATTTTATTTATATTTAACAGTAGCGTCTCAAAAAGCTAAGTCTGGTGTCCAGAGGACCAGCCTTAGCTTTTTTATATTTTTCTTCCTGGATTATTGAGCATGCATCAGGGTATTAACAGTAGCATATTTAGCCTTGTAAGAGCCAAAATGATTGTTATGTGTTGAGTTGTTTATGGTGGCACAGGTCACGTGTTCAGATTTAGCCAACCCTTCAGGCTCTTTGCATCTGCGGCGCTGACGTCACATCCGCCTGAGCGGATGCGGCTCGCTAACTTCCGCTTTGAGGAACTTAGACAGCTAGAAAAGAGAAACTCGCGTTTCAGAAGCAAGTTAAACATTATCACGAACACTGCTGTGTCCCTAAGCATGCTGATGTAATGGTCTTTTAAATTTCCACGGACTTTTTCTTTCGGATTTTTTTTTTTTTTCGGATTCTTTTCATTTTCCACGGAGGATCCTCCAGACAGAAAATTGCACGTCTGCGAGTTCACATTGAGCGTGCAATCCGAAAGGATTTCCTATATACACATGTATGTGTATATACACATATATATTATGTGTATATACACATGTATGTGAATATAAACATATATTATGTGTACAGTATATGCACATATATGTGTATATACACACAATATATACGTGTATACATATATATTATGTGTATATATACAGATGTATGTGTATATACACATGTATGTATATAAACATATATATCGTGTATATGCACATATATGTGTATATACACAATATGTGTATACATATATATTATGTGTACAGTATGTGTACAGTATATATACAGATGTAAGTGTATACATATATTATGTGTATATATGCATAGCATTGTTGATAGCGTGATATCAACAATTGATATCCCACTATCAATTGTTTGAAGTATTAATGAACTTACCCTGATGCATGCTCCAGGTAGAAAAATATTTAAAAAAAACAGCTAAGTCTGGTCCTCTGGACATTCAAAAAACAAATACTGTAGACAGTTTTTTGAATGTCCAGAGGACCAGACTTACCGGTAGCTTTTTTTACATATTTAATGAACTTTTTACAGTGGCTTGCCTGGTTAATTATCAAAATAAACCTCGTCAGTGCATGGGCTAAGGGAAAGAATTTCTGATGGACATTGTCCACACAAAATTAGTTCTCACAGAAGCATTTAAATGTATTTTTATTGTTATGAACTGATTGCATGTTATCAAATTTCATGAATAAATGTGAAGACAAATAAACATTTCTTGTTTTTCACATTTCACTTGCTTTTATGAAAAAACACGGGCAAGCTAAACAAACTAAATTACAGGCCAGAGCTGACCTTAGTGCAACTTGAAATTCATTTATTTTGTGTAAAACAAATCAGAACAAACAAATTCTTCAAATGATAAATTGTAATAAAACAAAGTGTCTTTTTTTTTCTTTTGAATTTCATAGTATCTACAGCACACAACCTATTCAAAAACATAAAATAGAAGTGATCACAGTTCTGTCTGATTATTTTTTGATCTTCCATCCAGTCGCTGCCAGACACTCTCGGTTGGTGACAGATGATGTGTCCAAATCGCAGTACAGTATACCTCTGCCACTCGAAGCAGACAGGTCAGGAAGAGAGCCAGTCATTCCTCTGAAGAGGGTACCCGTATTCCTTTGAATAAAACATCACACAGATGTATTTAACTCGGGGCTAAAATATATGTATGGTAGCAAGACATGAAAATTATATATTGCCAGTATTATTTACCGTAATCCTCCTTTACACAGTCGACCCAGGCCACCATCTTGCCAACTGGACCTGGTTTTGCACCCTGTGAAATCCAGAACCAGCCACACAGGAACAACTGCACGTCACCATTACAACAGGAACGGAATCTCTTGAGGACTACCTGTTGACAGATCACATTACACATTTTGTTAAGGTTTTCTTTCAAACTGTTGGCATGAAATGGAGTGCCCTCCTTAAAACAGTGAAAAATACTATGATCAAATGGAACTCATGTTTACAGCACGGGAGTCATCAACAAATTAGCATATGCTTTATGATGGGGCTGGTTTGTGAGATTGATCAGTATACCAATATTCTAATCTTAGATGTCGTGTTTTCACAGCTGCAAGCAAAATCATTAACAGAAATAAAGACTTGAAAACCTCAGTCATTTTTATTACAAAAATAAATGAAAATTAAAAAAATTATTTAGTAAATTAATATTGAAATTAATGAACTTTTGTGAATACTACATTTGTTGAATATGACTGTACATTAGGAGAGGTGCTCTCATCTTTTTAGGAATGTTTCACATCTAAAATAGTTTAGTAAATGAAACTTTATACATCAGCTTTCAAGATATAAAGATTACAAACTGCTTCACAATCAACATTAAAACAAAACATGTGAAACTAGTCTTGCTTTTAATGTTATGATGAAAAAAAATGTCCTGATAAAATGAGGAGGGGGCTGTAAACACTGTCCCATTTGAGCTCTTAACAAAATGCATGCATGCAAAAAAAAAATAATAATAACACGGAACCCATGGAACATGGCCATATAATAAATTTGAACCAGAACAGTCAGCTGAACTCGAACTCTGACAAATTACCTGTGCTGCCCTACTTTTAAACTGAGGTTTTGTTTGTCGTGTTTCTTTATGGATCTGAAGCTAAAAGAACCACAACCTGTCCTGTTACCTCGTCTCTGTTTGACACTATCAACAGCAAAAAAGCAATATATACTGAACACAAATAGAAATTATTAGGTTAAACATTGTCCGATTGAATAACTGAGAATGTTCAGGTACTTTATTGGTACATTTTATACCAAAATCACCGGTAAAAATGCCTGCTAGCATTAGCTAAAGCTAACGTTAGCCACACAATCGAAGCAAAGTAAAACTCACCTTCGTGTTTGTGGATGTAAGACGAGGCATACATCTTAAAGCCTTTCTCTAATTTAGTCGTTGGAGCTTTGGATGAGACTTACAAATGCGATTAACATCGTTTATAGTCAGCTTGGGCAAGCCCTGAAAACACGAACACCTCGAATAAAACGCCATGTTCAATAGACCGGAAGTGAGTGAACCGCATTGACCGGAACACGGAAGTTGACGTGCAAAGAGCCTATTGCATGAGAGGCGTGGTCATATATTACTTAGTTGATCTGGGTAATGGCACCAGGTGCTGGGTTAGTTTATTTTTTTAAACTTCTGTTGACTGTCGCTTTAGGACCATCAATTTTGATCAATATTGTTTTCAGTCAGCGATGTAAATTAATACAGATGCGGTTTGCTGGATGGCAAAAGTCAATGTGTTAGTTTTAATAAAACACCAAATGGACTCGGCATGGATCATTGGAGACGAGTCACAGAGCAAACCTTATCCGGCAGCGACTTTACTTTGTGGATTGAAGTCGCCACATTTAGTCAACAGAAAAGTATCTTACAGCATGCATCAGTGCACTGAAGAGTACTTATGGATGGATGGATGGATGGATGGATGGATGGATGGATGGATGGATGACGCTGTGAATCGGATGATTTTTTGATACGCTTGGCCGCTATTCTCAAAAGAGTATATTGGAAACGTCGCAGTTGACTGGCTGGACGGAGGAAGTTTGTGAAACGCAGCACAACACACCCATCAGAGGCAGCAGGACACGCTGACTCTCTGTGTAGTGTTGGAAGTTTTTTTTTTTTTTTTTTCAAATTTATTTATTGAGGCTCTCATAACAAATACAAACACATCTGTTAATTATATGATATATGTATAGAGAAACCCCGACTTTTTCTTTTTCCCCTCCCGACATAAACAATTTCAATAAAACAGGTAAACACACAGCAGGTTCTACAATAACCAAAAATCATAAAAAAGAAAAGAAAAAGGAAAAAAAGAAATACAGACAAATCAACTAAGAAAAGAAGTAATATTAATAATTAAAATATTATGAGGCAGCATGTCATCCCCTATGTAAAGTTGAGGCCTGTGGGATCCAGTCTGTCCAGGAGTGGTTTCCATATCCTAACAAATCTCTCACTTTCATCCCGTAAGGCGTAGGTCAGTTTTTCCAGAGGAAGTATCTTCAGAAGCTCGTTATACTAGTCACTCAATGTGGGGGCTTCCTGTGATATCCAAAACTTGAGGATGGCCTTCCTTGCAGCATGTAGACATGTTCCTATAAATTTAGTGTTATGGGTGTTCTTTGCATTGTCCACTTTAGCTCCCAAAATACAGTGAATGTAGGTCATACCCCATCAAAGAGGTCACCTCAGCCTGCACCTCCCCCCAAAACTTCTCAATCTTTACACATTTCCAAAACATATGTGTGTACGTGCCAGGTTCTAAATTACATTTACTACAGGTTGAAGATCCCAGTCCCATCCTGCCCCTCAGTATTGGCGTAGTATGAAGCCTGTGAAGTATTTTAAATTGTGTCTCTCTGTCCGCATTACACGTCAACACATTATGTGTGTTTCTCAAGATTGATGTCCAGGTGTCATCCTCAATATGCCAGTCCAAATCCATTTGCAATTGACAATTACAGTTGCATAGAAAACATATGTTTGCTTGTTGCTCTAACATAAATCCTTTTACATTTTGTCAGTAATAATAATAATAATAATAATAATAATAAACTTTATTTGTATAGCACCTTCCTACAATGCCTTGCATTGACCAAGGTGCTTAACAGGATAAAAAGATGAATAAACTGGAACAATAAATCAATGAAAATAGAATAGGAAACAACAGCAATAAAAGAAGGCAATGGAAATAAAAAATGCTACATACTAAAATAACACTAAAATAACACAAGTAATAAAAGTTACACACTGAAAGCTTTTTTGAACAAGTGGAAATAAAAAGGCAATGGAAATAAAAAATGCTACATATTAAAATACCAAAAGTAATAAAAGTTACACACTGGAAGCTTATTTGAACAAGTGGAAATAAAAGGCAATGGAAATTGCCAGCTTATGAAATTGAAATTGAAGCAATTGTCAGCTTATGAAAACCCCCATAACTCCATTAATGAAGGATCAAACTGTCCAAGTTAATAAAGAACAATAACATAAAACTGAGCTGCAAAGAACATGTGACCTTAGGCCTAACCTGATAACAAACCCTAAACTTAACTATTCAGTTTTTATTTGACCCCCAAACCCCAAACAAACCAAATAATGATGAGAAGGGACGACCCGACGCATCAAGTATGTGACACGGAGGGACCCTGAGCCCAAGCATCAATATATGATGAGTAGGGAGTGAGAACATGTTGGTATGACACATGTAGCATTTTCCAAAAAAAGGCTACACACAGCCTTGCATCCAACTGATGGTTTGATGTAGAGCTTTAACAGACTACTCAAGTAATCGACACATCGATTACTTGAACCTCTATCGAGTTTTTTGATTTCAAGTCGAGTATTCATAGTGACGTCATCACGTCACAGTTACAGAACAGAAAATGAATCAACTTCCTGTTTATAACTGTATATTGTGACCGTAGGGGGCGGTGTTGCATGAACTGTTGCAGGTCACGGAATGTGGTGTAACACCGGGTCCAATCCACCGAACCAGAACCAGCTTCCTCTGACCTTGTTTCACAAATAAAAGGGAAAAATTATTAATCTCTAAACCTATAAAAACCTATTAACATATTAATCTCTAAAACTAAACCTAATGCGCAGTACCACAGGCGGTGGTGCGGGGTTGGTCAACCGCCCCACTGTTTTTAGTTTAGTTTTTGACGTGCCGCAAATTTCTTTCACTTTTGCAGCTTAATAATAATAACTAATAGTTTTGGGTTTCCTGGGACTTATTTGCTGTAAGATAAATGGTAGGAGCAGAATATATGCTTCCAATGCTTTGTTGGTCTTTTTTTGTAAATAATTATTTTTATTTTTTTTCGACGCAGATTGTACTCTTTGACAACCGACAGCGCCTCGTAACACAAAAGACATACCGGTCTTTCTCCTTGAAGCACAAACAAGTATTCGCCTTCCCATCTTTCTTGAAACTTCCGTCTGCATCAACGTTTCTCTTTCTGGACATTTTGAGATCATTATTTATATCTCAATTCCACTCGTTGGCATGGATGTGGAAACACTGCCGCGGTTACCGTAGTTGAAAGGCATTGTGGGAAATGTAGTTTTTGGTCAAAGCACGCTCTTATTTATTTTTTGGGTATTTATTTTTAGACACTCAAAACTTTTAAGCTCTCGCGGGCCACATAAAATGACATGGCGGGCCACATCTGGCCCGCGGGCCTTGAGTTTGACACATGTGATGTAGAGGAAGGGCTGGTAAACATGAGGGAAAAACATGACATGCAGGACCAGACCCCAGAAAACCCTACACCAGGAAGTACTTTACAGAGAATAGATTAACTTAAATAAAAATAAAAAAATTGTCAGACGGACAGATTTCTCCCCTAAAATGATTATTTCATTCAAACGGATTATATTTACAGAACCCCAGCTCATATAGTTATTTAATGCATGTATTTTTCATAGTTGATCATTTATTACAGTACATGTATCACAGTACAGTTACTGTACCTCTCAGTATGTTTCTAATTATAATCAAGTTTAGCTCATCCAAAGAGAAACACCTTGTTGTTGTTAAAACACCGTGAAGAACTGAATTGATCAGATAGTTATGATAAACACCAGAAACTGACTCAGAGAGAATGTCGTGAGTTTGGAGAAAAATTAGTTAAACAATCCATCCATCCATTAACTTTACCCGCTTCTTCCATTTTTCCGGCAGAGATTTACGATCTGCCAGTCAACACCTGCTGGAGGTGCCTCGCTCAAGGTACAAACAATGGGGAGACCGGTCATTTTCTGTTGCCGGCCCAAAAGCCTGGAACAGCCTCCCCCTTGAGCTGCGTGCCACCTCTGATCTGACTCTGTTCAAAACCAGACTGAAGACCCACTTGTTCAAAAAAGCTTTCAGTGTGTAACTTTTATTACTTTTGGTATTTTAGTATGTAGCATTTTTTATTTCCATTGCCTTTTTATTTCCACTAGTTCAAATAAGCTTCCAGTGTGTAACTTTTATTACTTTTGGTATTTTAATATGTAACATTTTTTATTTACATTGCCTTTTTATTTCCTCTTGTTCAAAAAAAACTCTCAGTGTGTAACTTTTATTATTTGTGTTATTTTAGTGTTATTTTAGTATGTAGCATTTTTTATTTCCATTGCCTTCTTTTATTGCTGTTGTTTCTTATTCTATTTTCATTGATTTATTGTTCCAGTTTATTCATCTTTTTATCCTGTTAAGCACCTTGGTCAATGCAAGGCATTGTTGGAAGGTGCTATACAAATAAAGTTTATTATTATTATTATTATTATTATTATTTTTGGTCACGGGGGTCGCTGGTGCCCATGTCCAGCCATCACTGTGCGAGAGGCGGGGTACACCCTGGACGTGCTCTCACTCACACCTAGAGATAATCTAGAGTTACCATCAGTCCAACATGCATGTTTTTGGACTGTAGGAGGAAACTCGAGTACCCGGAGAAAACCCACACATGCACGGAGAGAACATACAAACTCCACTCAGAAAGGCCCCTGGACCAAGATTTGAACCAGGGACCTGCTCGCTGAGAGGCAGCAGCTCTACCAGTTGTGCCACCGTGCTGCCCTTAAACAAAACATGTTTGTTATAATCTGGAGCATACCGTATTTTTCGCAGTATAGGTCGCACCGGTGTATAGGTCGCAGGCAATGAATTTTTTTTATAAAAAGGTGCGACCTATACTCCGAAAAATACGGTAAATATTTGTCTTTTAGCCTTAATATTTATTTAGAGAAACCGCAGCAGCACAAACAGACTCTCTCACCGAGAGAGAAACTCAACAGGCTGCGCGCTCCCACAGCGGTGCTCTGTCTCTCTTTGAGTTTTTGGTCACGTAGGTTGCACAATGAACATGTCTCTCTGAAATTAATTGTGACTATTTTCAATTTGGAGTAAAGGTGAAAGGTTACTACACTCAAGGCATGCGCGTAGGCAGGGGGGGTTCGCTCGGTTCGAACGAACCGCCCACTTTGCCTATGAAGTCCCGCTTAGGGATTTTATGAGGGGCGGTACGTTTAAAGGAAAAGTGGACCTTGAAAGAGCAACACGCCTCGGTGGTTCACTGGAAAGCGCGTCGGGTTGCCGCTCCAAACCTTTTCTCGACTCGGGTTCGAACCTCACTTGGTTGAACTTATTTTACGTTTGTCTTTTATTGGATTAAAAAATGAGTTAATATGCCTGTGGTTAACACAAACTCCTTTTTTTTATCCAATAAAAGACAAACGTAAAATAATTTCAACCAAGTGAGGTTCAAACCCGAGTCGAGAAAAGTTTTGGAGCGGCAACCCGACCCGTGCTTATAGACATCTAAACTCTTCTGCAAAACAAAATATAATTGTGGTGTGACGTTAATTTGCATGTACAGTAATCTGACGAGTAGGAAAAATATTTGCAACAAACGTAAAAAAAGATAGTCTCAAGTTGTTTTCATGACCTTTTAGAAGCAAATGTGAAGCAGTGTTTAAACACAGCTTTATTTAGCTCCTAACGCTTGAACACAAATCTGGGCTAATGCGCACAGATGTGTTAATGTGATGTTGCAGAACTCCCTGTGAGAACAGCTGATCTTAGTCTGCAGTCCAGTTCCACACTGAGGACAGCCGTGAACCCATCACTGTTGTTAGGCGTGCACAGATTTTGTTTATGACGTGCTAATTGCATCTAAACAGAAGAGGTGACGCTGATTATAAATTATAAATGGACATAAATAGAGTGAGCAGAGTCAGATTAACGCAGCACACATATCTTTAATCCCCCAGCTGATTGCTGAGTTTAGTTTCAGTGCATCTGCAGAGATGGGAGGAACTGTCAGTGATGAACTGCAGCCTGCTGCTGCAAGGTGGCAGCCCTCAGGAGTTCTACCGGAAGTCTGAAAAATCTGCCTTCAAAATAGGGCTGAACAATTAATTGCATTTGCAATAAAATCCCAATATGATAAAATAAGATTTTCTAATCGCGAAGGCTGCAATTTGACTGGTCACATGACCTGGTTAAAGGGGACCACACATGCAAAATTCACTTTTTAATGTTTTTTTTTACTCAACTTTGGGTATGTACTTCATGAAAAAAACAGTCCTAAGGCCAAAGAAATGCACCCAGTGGTTTATTTACTCTAAGTAGATTTATTTATTTTTTATAGAAACACAAAGTTTTCAAATCCTGCGGTTTGTGACGTCACAAGCCGCAGCCACAACCCACCTCAAACCTGAGTCCAGCCCCTCACCTAGCAACCCCTGGTGATGCTCAACCCACTTCAGTATAAAAGACGTGACGGTTGTTTTTCCTGATTTCATCTCATCTTTTGTTTAAATGTTCTTAATTTCATGTGTACAGCACTTTGTTGCAGCTGTGGTTGTTTTAAATGGCTTTATAAATAAAGTATAATTGTTATTTTTACGTTTTAGTTCAATTTTTAGCGTATTAGCGATCGCTCCCAACGAGCAGCCGGCAGACGGAAAACGAGCAGACCGCCGGCGAAGAGACCATCTGCGGCTGGGAGCTGGCTGGCTGGTCAGAGGTTGCCTCATACGGATAAATTAACTGGAGACACTCAGTGAACTTTGTGTATGTCTGGACTGAACAGAGATCGCTCCCAAAAGCGCCGCATGCAACGAGCGGACATAAAAGGGCGGAGGAGGAACGAGCTATTTTTAGCATCGGATTCGGGCTAAAAGGAGCAGCTCATGGCGGCGCGCGCAGACGGCTTTCGGTAAGTTATCTTAAGCTAGCACTAACAGTAAGTCAAATGAGTAATAAAAAAAGAGCTAATTTTAAAACAACAACAGATTAGAGATACTGGCTCTTACAGAGGGCGGAGTAAATGTAAACAGATCTTTGAAGGGCGTGGCCATGAGAGCTCATTATCATAAACCAGTCGTTCAAAACGAAAGTTAAAAATGGCAGAATTAAAAAGGGTATAATTGATTATCTAAGAATTATTTTGTGTATTAAATTGAATGAACATTGTCTGGATAGCCCAAAGACATACCATAAAAATTTAAAAAACCTATCTGTGGTCTCCTTTAAGTGACTTGTGAGTGAGTGGAGCAAACCAGAGCAGGAGAAGTCAACACTGCTCTTTAACCAGTTGCACAATGACGTCAGGCTCGACAGAAGCTGATAAATCTGAAAGTTTGGTACCAAAGAGGGGCAGCACGTCCGTTGATGGCTATAAAAAAACAAGACGCTGTGCGTGAGTTTTTTTTTTTTTTTTTTACATCTAAAAGATTTAATAAGAACAGATACTAGTTTATTTTGTGTTCACTGAGTTTGAATTCCCAGAAAATAACGAGTTGGTTAAAGCAGATTCTCTTTATGTTTTTTGCACTTTATTTTTTATGATGTTACTGGCTGGAAAGCAGTAAGTTTAATTTTTTTATATCTAATTTTTTATATTTATTTATTAACTGTCATGTGAAGTTCAGACAGTAGTTAGGAAGTTCACTTAACATGTTTACTATTGTGTTTATGAAACAAGAAAAAATAGAAATGGTGAAAAGAAAAGACATAGATTTGTTTGCTTTATTGTAATCTCTGCTTTAAATAAATCTGACATTGTTTATTATAAAACAGATAGATTTATTGCTTCTGTTTGTTGAAAAATACTTGAGAAGATATTTTTTAAAAATCGCGTTTTAATTAGCAATTGCAATTTATAGAAAAAAAAATTGCAATTACATTATTTTCCAAAATCGTTCAGCCCTACTTCAAAATAAAACTTAAAACCGCTTTTGCACTAATATGGAAAACATAATTAGATTTGCACTGTATCAGTCAGCCTTTGTCTGGATTTGCTTTCCTCTCATAAGAGTTCAAATTAAACAGGCTGGAGTTTCAGAAAACTCAACAAAAAATACAGACAAAGTTATGAGAATACTGCAGCCTTTGCTGAAATGATTGAGACGTGCTTCAGTTTGAACTAAATGCAGTCTGGTCTGAAACATACAGCTGATATTCTCCAAGACTTTTTAAAAATAAATCTTTACATCGCTGTCATTTGTGCATGACAGACTTATTTACATAGATGTCTGTAGTCATTTGCAAGCACAAAACGTGTCAGTAGCAACTAGCTGTAGCACTTTGGTGCAAGTTGGAAACCTGCAGTGCAAAGCTGACAGCAGTATTTCATTTTACAAAGAAAGTGCTCTGCAGAAATATTATGAAATATGACTATTAGCATATGAAAAAAACTTCAGGATTCCTTATAAATAACCACATTAACACAGAAGTGTAAAGGTTTAAAAAGGAGCATTGCAACTTGTACTTTGGTCACAATGGGCCACAGCAGACATTTCCACTTGAATGAGTTGGAAAAGCAAAGGTGTATTTATGACGGCTGCATTCCATTTTTGCCATTACATATGCAGATAGTTGTGTAAAATGTTTGAAAAAGCAGAACTTTCTCTAAATGGAATGCAGCCCTCATTAACACACCTGAGTTTTTTCTCCTCTTCCACAATAAAATGTCTGCAGTGAAATGGGCCCATCATTACGTAACCTCGCTTCTCCAAACCAAGGTTGTTCAGAAAGTTATCCACTGCAGGTAAGAAATTATTAGCTCATGACCTTTCCACAAACCCCCACTTTGAAATGTCCAAACAAATTTTTTAAGGAAGTTCTTTTTTAATTTTTTATCGTCATTATTATACCCTGATGCATGCTCAATAATCCAGGTAGAAAAATCTAAAAAAGCTAAGTCTGGTCCTCTGGACATTCAAAAAACAAAACAAAACAAAGCAAAAAAACTGTAGAAACGTTTCGTCTTTCGTCCAAAAGACTTCCTCAGTCTGAGAAGCTGTATTCAGCTCAGTCTGATTCAAAAGTCAAAGTCAACTTTATTGTCAAAACTGCAATATGTACAGGACATACACAGGATTGAAATTGCATTTCTCTCTGTCCCTCGGTTTAGCAGTAAACATTTAAACACTAAAACACTAAAACTAAAATTATAAATAGCACCCTCTCACAGTGGATCAAAGGAGCAGTAAAGGAAAGTAAAGGAGGCCATCTTTGTGAAAAGAAACCGTACATCATTAAACAGGGGTGGAGGCCTCCGGGTTCAACTGTCCCCCTCTTACAATGCTGTTATTGCTAGTATCACTCAGCCCTCTGTGAATAGCAAACAACCATCAGGGTGCTAACGATCCATCGTTAGGCTGATGGTCCTCCTTGATCATGTGAGCAGCTGGTTTCGGCTGTCATCAGCCAACTGGTTGATCCACTGTGAGAGGGTGCTATTTATAAGACTGAGCTGAATACAGCAGCTCAGACTGAGGAAGTCTTTCGGACGAAAGACGAAACGTTTCTACAATTTTTTTGCTTTGTTTTGTTTTTTTTTTTGAATGTCCAGAGGACCAGACTTAGCTTTTTTAGACGTCATTATTATTATTATTATTATTATTATTATTATTATTATTATTATTATTATTATTATTATTATTATTATCATTATTATTATTATTATTCAATACAGTAAAAGGATTATTATTATTACCCTGCGACCCGAAAAGGAAGAATCAGGTGATGGATGAAAAAAAGGATGATTGCTAAAGGTGTGCTTTTATTTTGAAAGCGCTGACCGGAAGTTGAGTTTGTTTTCCTGTATTCACCGCTAAATGACCTCTTGGGGAAAACTAAAGACTGCTAAATGAATAATAAAGACTAGGTCAGAGTAAAACACGACGTGTGGGCTCCTCCTTTCATCCGAAGGTGCTTTTTTTCCTCACATAACGGTTGTTTTTACACGTAGTCTGAGGAAAACCCCAGAATGAGAGTGATTAAAACACAGTATTAGAAAATTAGAAAGAGTTAGTCATTTTGTACTGCTGGTGAAAGATTATTATTGTTTAATCTGATTGTTTGAAAAAAGGGGCAGATATAATAAGATTTATTCTTCTTTCTGCTACCTTTCATTTTTTTACATTGTGTACGTATCATTGATGGGATTGTCTTGTATTGTATTTCTTTTGTAAAAAAATGAACAAATTTAATAAACATAAACATAAACATTAAAACACGGGGCTAGCTGTGTTCGTGTAAAGTTACCCATTTGTTCTGCACTGCAGATAAATTAAACCTTAAAGAAGCACCCTGAACAGATCAATTAAACCTTAGAGCACCTGAATGACCAGAGACCAAGTAACGGTCTGTCGTGGTGCGTTCAAGGACGCGCGGTCAGCTCCGTCTATGCTGCGTTCAACTCACCTGCGTGGAAACCGCCCGCACCACCACATACATGGAGGTCAACAGCGTCAGCATGGTCCCGCTGGTGTGTGGGTGTCTTCAGCTGCTGGCCCGCGTCCCGTGGAGGAGAAAGTGTACCAGGCCCAAAGATGGAGGGACAGACAGGTGTTGCAGGTGCACGCGCGCTGCCTTCACGTGCAGCACACTCCCCTCAGTCCTGTCTAGTCGCTTAATAAGATTTGAAGACGGAAATAGCCCTTGACAGGCCCGCTAAAGCTTTGTGACACGCGTGGAAATCAAAGGTGTGGATGGATCTAGGAGTGGGAGGGGGTCGGTGTCTCGCAGGGAAACAGGGTCCAAGGCCGTTCTAACAAATAAACCAACCCAGGGGCTGCTCGTCGCCCCCAGGGGACCCCCGAATGTACTTGATTCACAGACAGTCAAAAGTACTTTAGTATTAATAAGAATGACAGTAGACTAATAAATTATTTTAATTATTATAATAATACTTGTAATATAAATATTAAAATAGATATTATACATAGGCGTAGCCAGGATTTTACGAGGGGCGGTTCGTTTGAAGAAAAAGTGGACCTGTAGGACTACTCTGATTGGTTCATTGGCGGTGGTACACGTTACTTCAAACTTGTAAACAAGCTAATTAGCTAGCTATTAAAACACTGCTGTGTGAGGTAAATCTGTGTTACCAGGGTGGTTGTGGTTGTGAGTGGAGAAAGAGCAACACACTGAGAGGGGAATAGCGTGTGTGTCCAGTCTTCTATTCAGAACTCATCCCAGAGACACGAACGAACACTTCGGTACTCCGAGTCCCGCCCGAACATACACTGAGAAAAAAAAATACCACCGAAGAAGAACGAAAGACGTCATCCTCTTAAAGGCACAGTACCACTCCTTAACTCTAACAACATAAATGCAAACTAACCCCGCAAATAATAACAGTTGAATCAAAAACCACAATGTAATTTTACCGTTTGAATCCACTGTGTTGCCTTCCAAGCCAGGACAGAGTGAACGTCGTCTTCACCTCACAGTTCTATATCTCGCGGGAGTTGTAGGCGGGACTTCATAGGCAAAGTGGGCGGTTCTTTCGAACCCCCCCTGGCTACGCGCATGTTATAAATAAACAAAGTATTAATATTATAAGTGACTGCTAATGTATTTTCATCTGCTTGTGTCGGAGCTGGATCACTTTTAATACACAGTTTGGTGTTAGATCTTTAAACTAATTGTCAGTTTTCCAAAGTTCCTTAAACACAACACTAACACCAAGCTGAGCCTTCCTCCTTCGCCCCAGGCTTTAACAATGGACTTTTTTGCACATATACTACCGTATTTTCCGGTGTATAGGTCGCACCTTTTTATGTTTTTTTCAAGGCCTGCGACCTATACACCAGTGCGACCTATTTATGGATTTTATTTCCATATTTTTAGACCAATTTTTGGCTGAGTTATGACCCTTTTTCACTTTGGCAGAAAATGGTGCAGTACCACTTTCGGCCGCTAGGGGCACAGTGCAGTACCACTTCCAGAGGAGTACACCGACCCAAGAAGAAGAAGTAGACCGTTTCCAGCTCATGTGCCCGAAAAAAAGCTCCTCTGCTCGGACTGATTCTGTCGGCCTCCTGGGCTGGATGTAGCTTATGTTAGCTCTGTTTGTTTGCTGTTTGTCAGCAAGATAAGTCAAGAACCACTCAGCGGATTTTTCTGAAACTTACAGAATGGAATGGAATCACAGTGTGGACGTTTACAAGTGAGTACCTTTATTAGATGTTTGAGATAAAAAAATAAAAAAAAAATCTTTTTGTAGCATTTAGCTTCTAGTGTTAGCTTCTGTATTTGTTATAAATAGCTTCGAAACCACTCGGAGTATGAGCATGAGTATGATGCATAAATGAGCATGCATCAGGGCACTCGGAGTATATTTATTTCTGCTTACAGAGTAATTATAACACTCCAATGTACTTAACTATGTCCTGGATGAATCATTTGAGATGAGATTCAATTTTTTATTCGTGTCAGAGGCGGACTGGTCTCGTGTTAGCCTTCGTTTTATATCTGTGTACTTCTGTTTACGTCATAAATAGCTTCAAAACCACTCGGTGTATATTTTTTCTGCTTACAGAGTGTAATTATAGGAGCTTTAATGTACGTTACTATGGTCTCGAGAAAACATTTGACCTAAAATTCGATTTTTTATTCGTGTTCTGAGAGACGGACTCCTCTCGTGTTTAGCTTTGTTAGCTTCTGGCAGACATTAGCAGCAGAGCTAAACACTCGGTCCATATTGCCGGGTTGACTCAGCGGTCACGCGGCGCGTCAGCGGTGGATGACGCGTTACGTCGGCGGTGACGTAGGTGCGACCTATACACCGGTGCAACCTATTTATGGATTTTTCCAATTTATTGATAAATATTGGACACTGCGACCTATACAACGGTGCGACCTATACAACGGAAAATACGGTAAATGTGCACACTCACAGTCAGTATTTGGCAGTTGTGGTCTAGAAATATTTGTGCCTTCTGGTACTTTACATCTCATCAAATTTTATTTATCATTTGTGTATATTCATTACTTACTCATTACATATTCTCGTTGTATCTCGGTACAATGATAATAAAAGCTGATTCTGATTCACTGACTCCTTTTTTTTCTTCTTTCGGCTTCTCCCTTCCTCAGGGGTCCACACAGCGAACTAAGTCGCATGAAGACTTGTCAATTGTTTTTGATGTTTTTGATTATGCTGTCAATGCTTGTGTTTAAAAAAAATGATTACATCTAAAAAAAAAATTAAATACGAAAATCTTTAGTTAAATCGATTCTATCAGTAATTATTTAGTCAAAAAATGAAGTTTTTTGTTCAATTACTAGAAAAACATTGCATTAGTTAATTGTTTGGATTGAGTTTGCTTTTGTGTTTTTTTTGTTTTTTGAAGAAAAAAAAAGGGGCAGATACTATAAGATTATTTCTTCTCTCTGCCTCCTTTCATTTTATGTATTTTATATTGTACACTGTATGCTTAAACATTGTTTTTTATTGATGTAAAATGAATAAATTTAATAAAAAAAAATGTTGTCGGTACTGGGGCTTGAAACGGCGATCTTCCGATAAGCTCACCTTCTCTAACCTCTGCACCACCACTCATTGCCTGATGATAAATTATTAGAAATTATTCTTAAGTTTGACGTTTCATTTTTGCATTCACTTGCATGGATCCACTCTAGTCTAAGCAGTGTACATATGTTCATATGTTTCAAACGTGCTCTGCAGTCCTGCACACACCGAGCAACAGTGTAGACATTTCACTCTCACAATGTAAAATACTAATAAAACTTCCAACAAAGTTAAATCAGGTCCTCTGGACGTTTTTTTGTTGTTGCTGTTGAAACTTTTCATCCAGAGGACTTCATCAGTCCGAGGAGCCACAACAAACTCAGTCCCACAAGCAGCACACTCCCGTAGTGGGCCAACCAGTTTGATGGTGATATGGTTTTTGGAGTCCACCCACTCTCCCGTCGGCTCCTCTGAGGCAGCCATGACCAAAGTGGTTCAAAACATCAAAGTTCAAGCTCAATAATTCAGTGACCCCACGACTCATAAAAAGAAGTGGGTAACCATGATGGATGGATGGATGTTTTGTCCTTCATCCAAAAGCCAGAGGACCTGACTTAACTTTGTTGGATTTTTTGTACCTGGATTATTGAGCATGAACTTTAATAAAATGTGTTTGTATATAAAAGTCAATAAAAAAGCAGGTGTAAAGTACGAGAAGGCTAGAGCTGAACACCAGCCTTGAATACCAGAAATGTATTTGGCGCCTGATTTGACACAATCACAAAATAGTAAAACAGCCAGTACAGTAGTTGTAAACTGGATTGAACGAGTGAGAGAAACAGGACTTCCTTCCTGATTGTTCACAGCAGTTACCTTCTAAATCTCACAGAATGTCAACACAATCTACTGAGCAGCTCAGGGACGGTTTAGTTCACACAGTGTGTAAAAAGAGAGAACCTGTTCATGTAGGTCAATTAATCCTGTATCAGTGATCCGGTGATCTAATATCTCTGACTGATGTGTTTCTTTCAGCTTCTCAGTCTTTAGGCGTCACTACGAAGAGCAAACTCTCATGAAAGATTTGGGAATTGTTTTACACTGGAGGCCCTGCCTGGCTCGAACCTGCAACCCCAGATAACAAGACCGTTGAGCTGCCGCAGCCCCCGTTATACGGAAGCGTAGTGCTGCCACCTATTGAAAATATTTTTGGGGGCTTATGTAGTAATAACGTGATATGTATCACGTAATTACGTGATAAGTATAGATGTAGCATTTTTCGTAGAAAAAAAAGGAGTTTGTGTTATGCCTGTGGTTAACTCAAACTCCTTCCTTTTTTTTTCTCCAATAAAAGACAAACGTAAAATAAGTTGTCCCAAGTGAGCTTCGAACCCGAGTCAAGAAAAGCCTTGGAATGGAAACCCAACGCTCTAACCACAGGACCACCAGGTATGTTGTATTTTGCAGTTCCAGTTTTGCATTTAAGGAATCGCCCCTTGGAAAATCCTGGCTACACCCATGTAAAATACGCTGATTTGTAATCAGTTATTAACAGAAATTAAACTCAGTAACACTAACAGTTGAGCAGAGTCAGAGAATCTTTATTGTCATTCGCACCACATGTGGTACATGTGATGAAACGAGATTATTTACACAGGGTCCCTGTGTAAATAATCTGTTTAACCAACCAGCGGCAGCAGGACACTTTCCTGTCTAAAACTCCGCCTGCTGCTAAAACAGCCAATCAGTGATTCAGTGGGCGTTGTGAAGCAGCCACTTGGAATTGCCAATTGAGATTGATTAATGTTACACTTGGAGCAGGGTTGAGAGTGAAAATTAAAATGCAAATTGTTCTTAGTTTCCTCTGCAGTTCTGCTACACAATGAGCAGTCTTGAAGAAGAAAATGAAAATGATTTATTTTTCATTTTATTTATGAGACAAAAAAGGCAGCTTGACTTTGAAATGAAAAAGCTTTTTTGCTAATACATTTTAATTTTCAAATTTGACATTTCAAAATGAATTTTGGTCACTTTTTACTGGGACATGTTTTGAAAATTAAATGTTAAACGTTATTTTATTTATCTTTTTAATTAATTTACACAATGAGCAGTCTTGATTTAGAAAATGAAAATGATTTAATTTAAATTTTATTTATGAGACAAAAAAGGCAGCTTGACTTTGAAATGAAAAAGCATTTCTGCTATTTCATTTTAATTTTCAAAATTGACATTTCAAAATGAATTTTGGTCCCTTTTTACTAGGACATATTTTGAAAATTAAATGTTAAACGTTATTTTATTTATCATTTTAATTAATTTACAAATTGAGCAGTCTCGAAGAAGAAAATGAAAATGCAGTTTGGATTATTCATTGAAAATTTTATTTATGAATCAAAATGTGCTGCTTTATTTGGAAACTAAAAATCATTTCTATTAATCCATTTCAATTTGAAATATGAGACACAATGGCTTCCATACTGTGGTGAGGTGCTGCAGTCACACATTCCTCATAAAGCTCATCCATAGACATGCTTAGCCTGCCAAAAGGAGTTAAAAGTTTTATGATTTGAGTTCACCAGAGGCACATACGTCATGCACATATAAGATTAACAACTCTAGTTGGTTATGAAATATTTCTTTAACAAGACAAATGTCAAGTTAACGTTTGTCATGTCACAAACATTCACCCATTTTTGTCTCCAGCAGTGGGTGAAATTAAAGCACAAACACAATTAAAGCTCATTTTAGGTGTTGTGCTGAGTTGGCTCAGCTGAAATGGGGGTCAAGTGAAGTTCTACTTGGGGGTCTCATGTGAACTTGGCCTATTCTGGTTCCAACTCATAATGTTTAGGATTCCATAATGAAAACCCTTGAGGAGTGCTGCAGAACCAGCTCGCTGGAGGAGGTCTGTAAGGAGGGGTGCTGCAGAGATGAGCTGGCAGGAAGACCTCCAGGCCTCATTTTACGAACATTTACAGTAGTCGAAAACCATAGTGCTTTTAATTTGACGTGAGCACAAGGCGACTTGGTATGCTCAATTACAAATATCATGGAAATGCATTGAAATTCTTTCTCTTCAGCATACCTGGTTTTTTTATGTTTCTTGTTTTGCTACTTTTAGCTTAGAAATAGCTTTTTGGTAATTTTATTTTCTTGCTAACATCTAATTACTTTTAGCTTTTAGTTAGCCTTTTGCTATTTTTAGCTTTAAACTAGTACGGTATTATAGTTCCTTTTGCCTTTCAGCAAACACTGTACATGTACTTCTATTATCTTGAACAAGTCAGTTTCAGCTTCGTCAGCAAATTTCACTGTAAGATGTTCTGTTGGTACCGTAGTTGAACCCAAAGTGCAGGCAGAGGCAGAGGAATTAGTTTCTAATTGAAAACAAAAGGCTGACGTGGCAGCAAAACGTACAGGATGGGTGAGGAGACAGGAACATGACGCCACAATGGACAACACACAGACAATGAGGGACACAGAGACGCTGACTTATAGACTTTTATACAGATGTTAACGAACAGACTGACAAACACCTGCATGAGAAAAGACAACCAGGAACAGGTGGGGGTGGCAGGAGAAGCCCACAAGAGGGAGACACACTATACCTTTAGAGAACATGTACAAAGTTTATCTATGGATTGGTGGATGGATGGATGGGTTGTAAGTGACATAATTGATTTTTAGGACCAGTGATCTGACATTTGTAGTAGCTACTGAACAAAGACTGATATTAAAATAAAACCAGCCCAAGGCTTGGTCTGCTGCGATGCATTGAATGTTTTTACATTATGTTACAACTGCACACTGTCCAGAGTGAATGAAGTGAAACTGAAATTCATTAGTCCTCAAAGTCATGTTGAACTGTTAAAGGGATATTTTGTCCACTCTCTGTAAATGACAAGCCAAATGAATATTTTACTGTCTGTAGTCAGCTCGTTAAGAGGCCTCAGTTTGAAGAAATAGATTTTAAATCTGCACAGAATGACGAGCTAATGGCTGTCTGAGTGCAGCAAAACACAGAAGTGAAGTGCTTTAGTCTTAAATGTCTAGTTTTACAGTGGGTCATGTGAACACTATTTTATAAACCTTACAATGTCATCTCTTTCTTATAATGTGGTTATTACAAAGAAATCTGTTTGGTAAACTCACACAGTGTTAACTGCAGAGCTGCAGCACTTCTGAGGTCACGTTTGCTGGAATATGATCATATTTCTGATGTAATAATGCACTATGTTGCTGATGGGGGTTTAAATCAGTGTTTTTCAAAGTGGGGGCAGCGGCCCCCGAGGAGGCCACGGCGGGCCCTATAAGCTGAAGAGAAGAAGATAAATATCTATATATATATCAATAATAATAATAAAAATTACACACAAGGGTGATCTGTATCTGTCGTTTCCAGATAAACACGACTGAGAGAGATTAGATTTCTTTAGTTTTGTGACTCTGGTCACAATACAGTATAGTGTTTATAACATGTTAGTTAATAACATTTTTATGCTCAACAGATGTAATAATTAATTCAACAGATGTAATAATTAATTGAATAAAGTGAATAAAAGTTAAAACATTATAAAAGTTGATGTTCCTTCACATATTTTGTAGT
>JBBPBX010023701.1:0-14326 GCA_038048925.1 Garcialebias charrua | reverse complement strand
CTCGGCCAGAAGCTAATGCTGTTTGTGGGGGTGGGGTGGGGGGTGGGGGGCATGGCATGTAAAAGTTTGGGAACCCCTGGTTTAAATTATTATGTTTGTATGAACTTTTATGAAATTTCAAAGCATGGAGTTTCTGGACAGCATGATTCCACTTTGAAGTGGGTCAACTCAGACAAACCAGTAGCAGTTTTCAATAAGGACCCACTAGCAAAGTGGATTTTGTTGTCCTAAAGCTCCAACCTTCAAAATGTCATACCATTTAATATAAACACTTTTATTTAAACCTTTACACCATCCTCAATTTTGCAATATACATTTTTCTCAACATAAATACTTATGTGTGTGCTACAGCTAGCTGCTCTGCTGTTTGTGTTTACAAAAAACACAGACTTCTATATACCGGTACAGTAAATGACCTTGTGTTGAGAGAAAAGATCCATGGAACAGCACTCGTATGAAGCGCTCGTATGAGACTGGATTTATTTTAGGGTGAAGAAATCCACATTGATTTTAGCCTCTAAGACTAACCATTAACTCACTGGTTCTGTAGATTTAAAGTATTGTTCTCTAAACCGCAGTTGTTCAGTGTTACACACAACAAGTTCAGTTGCCTAACCCAGGGGTTCCCATACTTTTCCATGGCATGCCCCCCCAAACAGCTTTAGCATCAACTTTTAGAATGTTTTAACTTTTATTCACTATATTCCATTGATTATTACAGCTGCTGAGCATTAACATGTTATTTACTAACATGTTTTAAACACTGTAGCATAGTCCCAGTGGAAAAAAATATTGTCAAGAAACTGTTCCCAGAAGAACAAAACAGAAGAAATAGTGGGTACCGTATTTTCCGGACTATAAGTCACAGTTTTTTGCTTAATTTGCATGCCCTGCGACTAATAGAGAGGTGAGACGTGTTTATGGATTTTCCCCCATATTTTTTAGACCAATTTTTGGCCCAAGTATGACCGTTTTTCATTTTGGCAAAAAATGGTGCAGTACCACTTTCGTCCGCTAGGGTACATCGACTGTTCCCACCTCATGTGTCCGACGAGAGCCTCCTCTGGACGGACTCAGTCTGTCGCTGCCCGGCCTCCTGCTCTGGAGGTATGAACTACTAAACCACAGGACAGACTAACTACTGTTAGCTGTGTTTGTTAGCAAGATAAGTCAAGAACCACAGGACAGATTTTTATCAAACTTACAGAAAGTAATCACTGTATGGACATTTACAACTGACTAGCTTTATGAGATGTTTGAGATAAAATTCGATGTTTTATAACCATAAATGTGTCGCGGTTAGCTTTGGTTGTTTTCCTTGTATTTTTTAGCAAATAGCTCATAAACCACTCGGCGGATTTTCTTTAAACTTACAGAAAGTAATTATTTGGTGTTCATTTACAAACTGTTAGCTGTTGGAGTTGGTTGAGCTAAAATTAGATTTATTTATGCCCCCCATCTCGGTGCCTGTACGTTGGGGTTCACCCCGGTGAACGAGAGGGTAGCCTCCCTTCGCCTACGTGTGGGGGGACGGGCTCTGACTGTTGTTTGTGCCTATGCGCCGAACGGCAGCGCAGATTACCCACCCTTTTTGGAGTCCTTGGAGGGGGTATTGGAGGGTGCGCCTCCTGGGGACTCCCTTGTTCTGCTGGGGGACTTCAACGCTCACGTGGGCAATGACAGTGAGACCTGGAGGGGTGTGGTTGGGAGGAACGGCCCCCCTGATCTGAACCCGAGTGGTGTTCTGTTGTTGGACTTCTGTGCTCGTCATGGATTGTCCATAACGAACACCATGTTCAGGCATAAGGGTGTCCATATGTGCTCTTGGCACCAGGACACCCTAGGTCGTAGTTCAATGATCGACTTTGTTGTCGTCTCATCTGATCTGCGGCCGCATGTCCTGGACACTCGGGTGAAGAGAGGGGCGGAGCTGTCAACTGACCACTACCTGGTGGTGAGTTGGCTCCGATGGTGGGGGAGGATGCCGGTCAGACCTGGCAGACCCAAACGTATTGTGAGGGTCTGCTGGGAACGTCTGGCAGAGTCTCCCGTAAGACGGAGCTTTAACTCCCACCTCCGGGAGAGCTTTGAACACGTTCCGAGGGAGGCGGGGGACATTGAGCCCGAGTGGGCCATGTTTCGCGCCTCTATTGTCGAGGCAGCTTATCGGAGTTGTGGCCGCAAGGTTGTTGGTGCCTGTCGTGGTGGCAACCCTCGAACCCGGTGGTGGACACCGGCGGTGAGGGATGCTGTCAAGCTGAAGAAGGAGTCCTATTGGGCCTTTTTGGCCTGTGGGACCCCGGAAGCAGCAGATAGGTACCGGCAGTCCAAGCGGCATGCGGCTCGGGTGGTTGCTGAGGCAAAAACTCGGGCGTGGGAGGAGTTCGGAGAGGCCATGGAGAATGACTTCCGTACGGCTTCGAGGCGATTCTGGTCCACCATCCGGCGTCTCAGGGGGGGAAAGCGGTACGCGACCAACACCATTTATGGTGGGGATGGCGTGCTGTTGACCTCAACTCGGGATGTTGTGAGTCGGTGGGCGGAATACTTCGAAGACCTCCTCAATCCTACTGGCACGTCTTCCACTGAGGAAGCGGAGCCTGGGGACTTTGGATCGGGCTCTCCAATCTCTGGTGCTGAGGTCGCCGAGGTGGTTAAAAAGCTCCGCGGTGGCAAGGCTCCGGGGGTGGATGAGATTCGTCCTGAGTTCCTTAGGGCTCTGGATGTTGTGGGGTTGTGTTGGCTTACGCGACTCTGCAATATCGCGTGGACATCGGGGGCAGTTCCCTTGGATTGGCAGACTGGGGTGGTGGTTCCCCTATTCAAAAAGGGGGACCGTAGGGTGTGTTCCAACTATAGAGGGATCACACTCTTAAGCCTCCCTGGTAAGGTCTATTCAGGGGTTCTGGAGAGGAGGGTCCGTCGGATAGTCGAACCTCGGATTCAGGAGGAGCAGTGTGGTTTTCGTCCTGGTCGTGGAACACTAGACCAGCTCTACACCCTCAACAGGGTCCTGGAGGGTGCGTGGGAGTTTGCCCAACCAGTTTACATGTGCTTTGTAGACTTGGAAAAGGCATTCGACCGCGTCCCTCGGGGGGTTCTGTGGGGGGTACTCCGGGAGTATGGGGTACCAGGCCCATTGATATGGGCTGTTAGGTCCCTGTACGACCGGTGTCAGAGCTTGGTCCGCATTGCCGGCAGTAAGTCAGGCTCGTTTCCGGTGAGAGTTGGACTCCGCCAAGGTTGCCCTTTGTCACCGATTCTGTTTATAACTTTTATGGACAGAATTTCTAGGCGCAGCCAAGGTGTTGAGAGGATCCGTTTTGGTGGCCTTAGAATCGCTTCTCTGTTTTTTGCAGATGATGTGGTCCTATTGGCTTCATCAGCTCGTGATCTACAGCTTTCGCTGGAGCGGTTTGCAGCTGAATGTGATGCGGCCGGGATGAGGATCAGTTCCTCCAAATCCGAGGCCATGGTCTTGAGCCGGAAAAGGGTAGCATGCCCTCTCCGGGTCGGGGAGGAGGTCCTGCCCCAAGTGGAGGAGTTTAAGTATCTCGGGATCTTGTTCACGAATGAGGGAAAACTGGAGCGTGAGATCGATAGGCGGATAGGTGCAGCGTCCGCAGTGAAGCGGGCGCTGTACCGGTCTGTCGTGGTGAAGAGAGAGCTGAGTCAAAAGGCAAAGCTCTCAATTTACCGATCGATCTACGTTCCCACCCTCATCTATGGTCATGAGCTTTGGGTTATGACCGAAAGAACAAGATCTCGGATACAAGCGGCTGAAATGAGTTTTCTCCGCAGGGTGTCTGGACTCTCCCTTAGAGATAGGGTGAGAAGCTCAGTCATCCGGGAGGGACTCGGAGTAGAGCCGCTGCTTCTCCACATCGAGAGGAGCCAGTTGAGGTGGCTCGGGCATCTGGTTAGGATGCCTCCTGGACGCCTCCCTGGTGAGGTGTTCCGGGCATGTCCCACCGGGAGGAGACCCAGAGGAAGACCCAGGATACGCTGGAGGGACTATGTTTCTCGGCTGGCCTGGGAACGCCTTGGGATTCCCCAGAGGAGCTGCTCCAAGTGGCTGGGGAGAGGGAAGTCTGGGCCTCCCTACTTAGGCTGCTACCCCCGCGACCCGACCTCGGATAAGCGGAAGAAAATGGATGGATGGATGGATAGCTGTTGGAGTTGGTTGAGCTAAAATTAGATTTATTTATAATTTATTTTCGCAGCGCACGCGACGATTTGGAAGAAGTCAAAGCGAAACAATTTAAATCCATCAGATTTGACCATTACGTGAATTTATTAAGGAACGGTTAAGCTCAGGAACCCTTGTGCTATAATGTCAGCTAATAAATATATTTTTTAACCGTTTATTTAGCTAAATTTTAAAGAAATAAAGCCGTCCACCCGTGCGCATGTGCATGGCGAAAATACTTTTTAAAATCCAGCTGATTTGACAATTGCGTTCATTTATTAAGGAAAAATTCAGCTAAGACACATCTTTGCTATAATTTTCAGCAAACAAATACATGTAATTGTTTTTACTGTGTTAATCTTGTAAAGTCCTTCCGTGCTGGCTCGCTTCTGTGGCCGCCATTTTCAGCAGGACAAATGAGGCGCTGACGCGTCGCGTAGCGGTGACGCATAATAGGTGTGACTTAAATAAAGGTGCGACATGTTTATGGATTTTTCCAATTTATTGCCAATAATTGGACAAAGTGACTTATAGAAAGGTGCGAGTTATCAGGCAGAAAATACGGTAATTTTAAAATTATTTTTATTACAGTACCATTTTTTTGTTGCTTTTTTATCTTCTTTCCAGCTGCCAGGCATTTTATTTCTGTTATTACAGGCACCAGGCATTTATAATGAAAAAAATAAATAAATGACATGTTCAGTATACAGTCGTCTCATATTTCTCATGTTTAAGTGTATTTTTCAAACCAGTTAACTTAAAAGTGCCCTGATTACCTTTCAGTTATAAAGAAGCAAAAATAGATATTGAGCTTACATAACATGGCCATCAATCAAATCCAGCAGGAGAGTGACTTTCATTCTCTGTGTTTTCTGCCTCGTCTGCCATGTTGCTGAGGCGGCCGCAGAGCGCAGCCGCGCATGGAAATGGTGATGTTTCTTGGGACTTTTAAAATAAAAGCATATTTTAAAGATGATGACATGATCAATGTTTTAGTTTTGCCACAATATAAATGAATCAATAATAATTTAATCAATATATTGATGTAAATCGATGTATTGTTATACCCTTTTAAATCAACATTTGTAAATAAAGCACTTACGCCTGACTCTGCTCAGTCTGCTAACTTGGGGTCAACAACACTTTAAATCATGTTAAAAATATATAATATGCCTTAATTTATCTTTACAAAATCAGCTATTAATAATCTGAAGATATTCTGACCTTAACACACTGATTACTCTAGACATTTTGTCAAAACATATTTCTGTCTGAAAAGTAATAAAACAAAAATCATTGCCACATAAAAAAGTGATTTGTTTACCTTCAACAGGACATTTAAGAAGCTTAGCGGCAGCACGGTGTGATAATGCTGCGTGCTACGCACCTGGGATGTTGAACAGTTAAGCTTGGAGGTCGTAACGTTCATCTTTAATGTTCTCAGATTAAGTTTTGTGGTCATGAAAATCAACGTGACTGAACATGTTAAAACTGTCCCAAGGGTCTGTTTCACTGAAGTTGCTTCTGAAGAATATGCTCATGTCAGCAGCGACTGTGTATTTTGACAATGCTTGTGTTGTGGACTGAGCCGTGGAAATGTGTTTATTTTGTCATTACCTGCCAGCATACTTTCAACTCTAGGCCATAATACTGGCAGGATGCTGGACGATGCACTACGCACCTATTTGGAACATTACAATAAAACAACCCTACATGGGTGAATGATATGACACCAAACATCCCATCAGGTCGGATATGGAAGTTAGAAGAAGCCTGAGGGAAGATTGCTCAGGAAGCAACTTCTAAGGAAACTTTTAACTCCACTAACAACACACTTGGCCAGAAGTTGGTCCTTATTTTGCAAATCTAACGGCTTCCCTCTTCTTGGATATTTCCACAAGAATTAGGAGAATTTCTGTGGGAATTCATGCCCCTTTTCTTGTAGAGCATTATGAGATCAGTTACTAACGTGGGATGAGAAGTTCTGACTCATGATCTGTTCAGGGCTCTGTGCAGGCCAGTCACGTTTTTACACACCTCATCACGTAAATGGACTTTATTTATATACATCACTATTCTATTTAATATACTCATAGCACTTTGCAACACAATCTGTGTCCTCAGTTACCCAACCACACAGCACTTTACAGGGGTTCCCAACCCTGGTCCCTGAGGAACACCACTCTGCATAGCTGTGTCCAGCTTCATCACACCTGATTCAGTGATTTAATTACTTCCTCAAGTTCTGCTGAAGCCTGTTAATCACCAAATCATTCAAATCAGGTGCGTCAAAGCAGGGAAACAGCTAAAGGTCCTCGAGGACCAGGCTTGGGGACCATCTCTACAAAGCTATGAGGGGTTCAGTGTCTTGTCCAGGGACACTTCAACGTGACTGCTGGTGGACTCGAACCCCCAACTCTCCCATTGGAGGGTGACTTATCTAACCACTCAGCCACAGCCGCCCCAAATGTCTTTTAAGTATTTGCTGTGTACACAGGGGCTCTGTCATGTTGGAACAGAAAAGAGGCCTTCCCCTAAAGGTACCCAGTACTCATACCCAGCCATAAGGACTGAAGTACAAGATTGTTTAAAATGTCTTGGTTTGATGAATCATTACAATTAGTCATCACTGGTGATGAAGAGGTTGGCCCAAACTGTCACTGAGACACTTGAATTCAACAATTATCAGGCGTGGATGAGTACTTTAATCCATCAGCTGGCAACGACTGCTAAGGGAGTCAACCTGTTGGGAAAAGAAAAGATACATAGACGCAGCACTACTGTGATTTTTTTTTCTTTTGTAACATACTCTGTGTAGTCAACCTGTTGGGAAAAGAAAAGATACATAGACGCAGCACTACTGTGATTTTTTTTTCTTTTGTAACATACTCTGTGTATCGAATCCTCTTTGAAAACATTTCAGGTTGTTGAGCAGTTTACTGGCGTGCACAGTTCCAACAAGGAGGCGTGTTGGTTGCACCAGCTTCTGTAAGTCGTCATACCAGTGACACGCGGCAGCATCACAAGACTTTCATGTACTTCAGTAAATACAACCGCTCCTATTCACAAACCTTTTGTTTTACAAAGTGCTGATCAGAAGTGTCCAAGTGATTTGGTGGAGACATCAAAATACCCTTTTTGGAGTTTTAATGGAGACGCAACTGCGCAGGTTTGTCCTGCAGGGGGCGCTATGAGAAAGGTTCCAAGTTCCAGGTTCTGGAAGGCAGGATTAGACTGGAAAATTCTCACATTTCTTCTGGGTGTGTGGAAAGTTACATTGCTCAGAGTAAGGTCAAAGGGACTTATAACCATTACAATGAATTTTCCTGGTAGAACAAATTTTTCCGTCCTGCGTGTCAACGTCTTCACTGAAAGCTCTTTTGGAGCGGCTCTGATGCAGTGGCTGGATGGAGACAGACACAGGGTGCCATGGTGAGAGGAAAACTACAAGATTAGCTCAACATGGGTGGTCCAAAGGGCAATCAAACCAGCTCTTCAAAGCGTTCAGTGACTGATTTTTACATCTCAGTGCGATGAGGATTTAGTTTAACACCAAATAAACATACCTGGGAGGGAAGGTGTAATATGAAAATCATGATAAATGTAAGTCACAGATGAAAAATGAGTCTCGTTGGCGTGTCCCTCAGTGGCCATGAGACGGGCTCCCAGTTTGTCCCGGCAGTGACTTCTCTGTTTGTGAGGGGAGGTCTGGCATTCCTTCATGCAGCCTCTGCTGGCATGAGCGATGCATGATCAGGCAGCCTTGAGTGATTTGCACAGCAAGTCCTAACCTGCCAAAGAACAGTCAGTCAGTCAGTCTGTTGGTCAATTAGAGTGTGCATCCTGGTTCGTGAACATCCAACACACACACACACACACACACACACACACACACACACACACACACACACACACACACACACACACACACACACTACAACAACCTGATTTAGCGGTCTATTGTGGCGACTGAAATAACTCACAAACTTTTTAACAGCAACTGTGCCATTACTCCAGGTGCTATTATAGAATACAGTGTTGTCTCATACCTTGTGCATCCCACTCTGTTTTTTCTCAAACAGTCTTTTCAGTCCCGCACTAGCACCGTAGTGACCTCTAGTAACAATAAGTAACAGCAATGAACATTAGTTAATGCAATGGGCAAACCTCAGAAGACATCTGCCCTTTTACCCAAACAGTCTCATTCCTTTAAGCTAAAGCAGTTTTGGATCTGCAGTGATAGAAAATAATTGTAAGTTAGAAATCGCAGTTACTATTAAAATGCAAAATAAAATTTCAGCAATGTATCTTAAGCCATTTAGCTGGCAGAAGGGTATTTAAATGCCAACAAGTCTTTGCCATAAAACACAAAACACTATTTAAAAAAAACTGAAATTAGCTCAAAACCACAGGGCCTGACTCAACATCGTTACATTTTAACCGACGTATTTCATTTTATAGCCTGTTGTCCAGTTTGGTGCATGTCTTTCCTTTGAATTCATTCAGAACAGATCATTTTGACATTTGTTTCTGATGCAGGGTTTAACGCAGTGAGTTCAAGCTGACCGACTTCTTGCTCCCTGTCCCAGCAAAATGTCCACACAATAATTCTTCCATCACCGTGTTTGATTATAGAGGTGGCATCAATAAGGTAATCAGTGTCCACTTACTTCCATTACTTTCTGAGTTTCACAATATTATTTTACTTTACATCGTATTTCATCCATCAGCAGACACCTTATTTTTATTACAAAGTACATAAAATATTAACGTTTCTCTTTAAGATGTTTTCCTTTGAATTTTTTTACATATGACATTCTTATTAAAGTTATTTCTTCTAACAAATGATTCATTAAAACAATCTGGATGACATATTTTACAATGTACGCATTGCAATGTTTGAAATACGTATATTTGTGCTTTTACTATTGACAGTGAAGATTTAATATTCAGTCTTGTATTTATTTTGTATGTATCTGTTTTTCTGTGTATAGTTGTGGGGAGTTGGCTCGCTCCGATTATTCCTCAAAACAGAATTTATATAATAATTTAAACAAAACAGAATACATAATATACAGAATTTATATTATTTTTTTTGAATGATTGTCTATTGTTGTCCACTGTTGTAATTACTTGGTTAAAAAATTCAGGTCTCTGTTGTAAATGAGTCCTCGAGGCTCAATGGGATTAACCTGTCTAAATAAAAGTTGAATGAATGAATATAGGACTGTGACAATAAAGGGACAGTTTCTGTTTTATAAAAAATTACCAAGCTGGGTTGTTTTCATTACCAAAAGTAGGTGCGCTTTCTTTTCCCCCATGACTAGATGAATAGAAACGGGCTCACAGATATGTTTTCTTGATGTTAGCAGACAGTCTGGCTCCAGACAGGACACGTGTGACATCTTTGGAGCTACACTGTGACACTGTGATGTTTGTGCTTTCTGGACAATTTATGTTCACTGTAGTGTGTCCAACATTGAAACTTTCTGACAATAACATGGTTATCATTTAAACTGAGATGTCTCACGATGACTCATGATGTTTCAGTTTGGCTCCTAGTTGTTTAGACTTCTTCAGATGCTCTTTGAGGGCTAAAACACACTCAAAACCTGAAAAACTAAACAATTACGGTACTTAGGAGAGAAATCAGAAACAACATGGTTTAATGAAGGCTTTTGTTGTTGTGTTTCTTTCAGCTGCTCCCTTCTGCAGGGGTCACCACAGCAAGCTAACTCGTATGAGATTTGGCTTTTGATTTTTAAGCTGGACGCTCTTCCTGACTCAGCCTGGACTCAAACATGCAGCCCCAGGATTACAAGACCGTAGCACTGACGCTGAGCTACTGAAGCCACATTACAGGAGAAAATAGAATTCTATTCAGTTCATAAATACTTTATTATTACTCCCAAAGGGAAATGAATTGTTGCTGTAGCTCATCATCCTGGTTTCATTGAAGAGTTGTTATAGTTGTTGATGGCTGTGGGCAGGAAGGATCTGCAGCAGTCTGTCCCACAGCGCAGTGTTTTTCAACCAATGTTCCACCGTGATCGACAGGTGTGCCGTGGAAATTATCCTATTTCAACTGGTCTAAAAAGATTTTTTGAAAAACGAATTAATTATCTAATAATAGGCCATTTTTGAGTGTCTGTGCTGTAGTAGTGTCTAGCGGCGTAATCATGTAATTTCCTTATCGCTAGATAGATGGCAGTATGGAACATAGCATTGCACATTAAAACAAGAGAAGTAGTGATGCATGAATGGGACATGTAGCAGTGACAGCATTGCATTCTAGCTAGCTGCTAGCAAGACTATGACAGTGATGGAAAAGTTTTTGAAAAGAAAAAATACTAACTCCGATCTGGTCCTTGGACAAAATTCGGACCCAGATGAAGGCCCTAGTATAAGTGGATATCAGAAGATGGCAGATACCATGAGCTCGAGACAGTACAGTGAGAGTTACATTTCGTTTGGATTTACTTTTACCGGGGACGCAACGACACCAACTCCGTTGTGCTTGGTATGCGGTGAGAAGCTGTTTATTTCATTCCTATTCAAGACACTTTGATAAGAATGACTATATATTTAATATAGGCGGATACAGAGTATCTTTGTTTACAATTTTGGTTGGTGGTGTGCCTCGTGATTTTTTCAATGAAAACACTGTGCCTTGGCTCAAAAAAGGTTGAAAACACTGCCACAGCGGATCTGAAGAAACTGACTGCAGATGCTGATCCATCCACCCGGGCCCAGCAGGCCTCTTGGTCCTCTTGGGCAGCAGGACTGCCTGAATGCTGGGCAGAAATCCTCCCCGAGCGATGGCCACGCCTCCCAGTAGCCCGTTGAGCGCCTTGTCCCCATGGATGGAACTGCAGGTGTCCAGGGATGATCTTGGTCCTCCCGTTGTCATGAGCCGTGTTTCCTGCCACCTCCAAGATCTCTACGGTCAGACACTTGAGCACTGCTGCCAGGTAGATGGGAATGCATCCACGGCACCTCCTTTTCAACTCCTTTGGGATTTGGAGCTGTAGTTGAGGTATTATTTGAGCTTTTGAGATGTTAATCAGCTGCTCCCAGTTGTAGAAAACCACCTTGTTGTTATAGTTACACACCATAACAAATGTCCAAAAGTAAAAAAGGTTTCAGTAAAAATCCTTCCAGCAGCACAGCATTCGATACCAGAGGAAGTAATCATCTGAAAAAAGTGATGATAAATGATGTGATTCATAATCAAATCCAGTACTGTATATAAAATCAAGCGTGTAAAATCTTAATACTCAGGAGCAAAAAAAAAAATGGAAGTAAACAAAAGACTATCGTTCTAAAAACTCAGCACAAGTATACCGTATTTTCCGGTGTATAGGTCGCACCTTTTTATGTTTTTTTTTCAAGGCCTGTGACCTATACATTGGTGCGACCTATATATGGCTTGTTATCACTTTCGGCAAAACAAATTTTTAAATCCAGCTCATTTCACAATTACGTTCATTTATTAAGGAAAAGTTCAGCTCAGACATATACGTATTTGCTATAATTTTTTATCAAACAAATAATTGTTTTTAAGTGTTAATCTTCTTAAAAGCCTTGCTGTGTGCTCCTGTGGCAGACATTTGCAGCAGAGCTAAACGTAGGTGCGACCTATCTAGGGATTTTTCCAATCTATTGGTGATAATTGGACAATGCGACCTATACACAGGTGCGACTTATACACCAGAAAATACTGTAAGTGGCATGCGTTTAATGTTTCATTTGACTTGCAGTTATTCAGGCTTCACTGCTTCAGCGTGTTGCTGTCCATCGAGAATATTTACTTCAATCTACTAGAAGAAAACATTCAGTTCTAAAACTGGTGCATTGCACTGCAAGGTGAAAGATCGTGTTTTAGTGTTTACACGTTTAACTCCAGCGCCTTTGTTAGAAGAGCATGCAGAGAAAGTTTGTGTGCAAACAGGCAAGTGAAGCTTCAGTTCATGTCATGGTGGATCCTGACGTGGTCACTCCGACTGCTACTACAGGTTATGAAGTAAACAAAGTAAAAAGGCTAAATGCTGTTTTTGGTGCTTAAACTTGGTCATTAATGCCTCGTTATGAGAAGTGCTGAACGGGTGGAACACATCCTGCTGTGGAATGTGTCTCCACCCACTGAGGTTCAGCTCAGGTTCAAGCCACAACTTTGTTCCTCCTTCATGCTGCCTAAAATATCTCATCAGAGCTGATCCCCTGAAGCAAGAAGAGCATGTTCTGCTCATCCCAGGAACCAATCAGCTGCATGCTGGAAACCGTAATCATCAGCTGGTAGTAATAAGTGTCTCTTTTCCACTTCAGGCCTCTCTCCTGGTTGACAGCTGATGCGTAAACAAAGCGCCGCAGCGTGGAGCTGACATGTCACGATATCTGTGCCTGCGATGGAGGCATGGCCGAACCTGTTTACCACAGCTCTCGTTACCCTGCATTGTCTGTCCTTGCTGCCCTTCGCGGTAGCTGTCAGTCACCGACAGATAGCTGAGGAAGGCGACGACTCCTGAGAGCACAGACAGATACACACAACGATGGAAAGACGTTTATTATTTCTTCCTCTGAATGTCAAGTTTGTGAGGAATAAGACAAATCAAAAAAATAAATGTCTTGAATGTGCAACCTTCTGTTGAAAATGTGTGGAACAGCGACTTGAAAAATTGATCGTGGTGACATTTTGGTTTCAAATGTTTTCCACAAGATAACAACTTGTGATGAGTCATCACAGTCCAAATTATTGACAGTTTGACAAAGCAACAAAAGTGGAAAAATGGATTCTCAACTTGACTTCTTGATGGAAGAAATTATTGTTTCTCTTCTGCCTTTAGGTCAAAAAGAAGAAAATGTAACTTGCTGGTGAAGATTCTCAGTCGTCCAGGACATGATAAAATCAAAAAAGGCGTTCAATACAAGATCAACTGGACTTTATTTGTTGCAGAAAACGTTTCGACTTCTGTCCAGAAGTCTTTTTCAATTCTGAATGAATGAAAGCTGTGAGAACGAGAAGTTTTATACAAGCCACGCACCAACATATGAAATTGGAAACTGAAATAACACCACAAAATACCTAACATGCCCATTCTATTTAAATTGACAAAACAAAACAACACATCACACCTGGGGGTTTGTAACACATACATGTACATTGAAAGATCACACCTTAACAGTAGGAGGTTCCCTTGAGGTCTCTGGTAGAAGACACAAACTCAGTGCTTTAAGTGGAAAAAAATAAGTGCCGGTACCATCCCTAATGTCATAATAATATGCATACCTGCAAACTCAGAAGGGATGAAAAAGGTGACAAACGTTGCGCCAACCCCCCCCCAAAAGATTTTGTAATTTTTTAACATGCTTCAGGTAAAAGTCATTTACTAACCTAATTTAATGAGGACATAAATAGGAAAGATTGTGTCAACCAAAAAATTAACAACCAACAACAGCAGCAAGTCAAATACAGCAGAACATTTTGCTAACAATGCGCTGCTCCGAGTCAACAGATGCATTTAAAAACTTAAGACTTATCTCTTCAGACAGGCTTTTGGTTAATTTTGTACATTGATTTTAGAGTTTGTTATGTTTTACCTTTTTGTATAGTACTTCTGTGATTTTATTTTTCCTTTTGTAAAGCACTATGTGACTCTCATGTCTGTGAAATGTGCTATATAAATAAAACTTACTTACTAACAGTAAAAACTCGTTTCTTAAATATGCTGGTGAAGATGTTTTGCCAGAAATTTTGAATAAAGTAGATGCCATTTCCTGCATTCTTGTGTATTTTAACAAGTTGTTAAACATCTATGTTTACCTACATGTAAACATGATTCACTAACTATTTTAGAGACATCTAACAAAATAAAGTCAGGTCCTGTGGACAGATTAAAAAATTGTTTAAATTATTATTGATCATGAATCAGGATATTTTAGAGACACCTCATTCAACTAGTTCATATAGACATCATCCTGTTTTTAAACTCACTCCTGTGGCTAAGATAATTAAATTAATGTGACACTTTATCACAGTGGCTTTAGGGGTGCAACTGACTTTTATTTTGTTAATTTTTATTTAGTTTTATTTGTAACACAACATGCCATTTTACTAAACAATGGTGACACTCAACTGCA
>JBBPBX010023700.1:17543-40316 GCA_038048925.1 Garcialebias charrua | reverse complement strand
AAGCTCTGACACCGGTCGTACAGGGACCTAACAGCCCTTATCAAAGGGCCTGGTACCCCATACTCCCGGAGTACCCCCCACAGAACCCCCCGAGGGACGCGGTCGAATGCCTTCTCCAAGTCCACAAAACACATGTAAACTGGTTGGGCAAACTCCCACGCACCCTCCAGGACCCTGCTGAGGGTGTAGAGCTGGTCCAGTGTTCCACGACCAGGACGAAAACCACACTGCTCCTCCTGAATCCGAGGTTCGACTATCCGACGGACCCTCCTCTCCAGAACCCCTGAATAGACCTTACCAGGGAGGCTTAAGAGTGTGATCCCCCTATAGTTGGAACACACCCTACGGTCCCCCTTTTTAAATAGGGGAACCACCACCCCAGTCTGCCAATCCAAGGGAACTGCCCCCGATGTCCACGCGATATTGCAGAGTCGCGTAAGCCAACACAACCCTACAACATCCAGAGCCCTAAGGAACTCCGGGCGAATCTCATCCACCCCCGGAGCCTTGCCACCGCGGAGCTTTTTAACCACCTCGGCGACCTCAGCACCAGAGATCGGAGAACCCGACCCAAAGTCCCCAGGCTCTGCTTCCTCAGTGGAAGACGTGCCAGTAGGATTGAGGAGGTCTTCGAAGTATTCCGCCCACCGACTCACAACATCCCGAGTTGAGGTCAGCAGCACGCCACCTCCACCATAAATGGTGTTGGTCTCGTACCTCTTTCCCCCCCTGAGACGCCGGATGGTGGACCAGAATCGCCTCGAAGCCGTACGGAAGTCATTCTCCATGGCCTCTCCGAACTCCTCCCACGCCCGAGTTTTTGCCTCAGCAACCACCCGAGCCGCATGCCGCTTGGACTGCCGGTACCTATCAGCTGCTTCCGGGGTCCCACAAGCCAAAAAGGCCCAATAGGACTCCTTCTTCAGCCTGACAGCATCCCTCACTGCCGGTGTCCACCACCGGGTTCGAGGGTTGCCACCTCGACAGGCACCAACAACCTTGCGGCCACAGCTCCGATAAGCTGCCTCGACAATAGAGGCGCGGAACACGGCCCACTCGGACTCCATGTCCCCCGCCTCCCTCGGAACGTGTTCAAAGCTCTCCCGGAGGTGGGAGTTAAAGCTCCGTCTTACGGGAGACTCTGCCAGACGTTCCCAGCAGACCCTCACAATACGTTTGGGTCTGCCAGGTCTGACCGGCATCCTCCCCCACCATCGGAGCCAACTCACCACCAGGTAGTGGTCAGTTGACAGCTCCGCCCCTCTCTTCACCCGAGTGTCCAAGACATGCGGCCGCAGATCAGATGAGACGACAACAAAGTCGATCATCGAACTGCGACCTAGGGTGTCCTGGTGCCAAGAGCACATATGGACACCCTTATGCTTAAACATGGTGTTCGTTATGGACAATCCATGACGAGCACAGAAGTCCAATAACAGAACACCACTCTGGTTCAGATCAGGGGGGCCGTTCCTCCCAACCACACCCCTCCAGGTCTCACTGTCATTGCCCACGTGAGCGTTGAAGTCCCCCAGTAGAACAAGGGAGTCCCCAGGAGGCGCACTCTCCAATACCCCCTCCAAGGACTCCAAAAAGGGTGGGTAGTCTGAGCTGCCGTTTGGTGCATAGGCACAAACAACAGTCAGAGCCCGTCCCCCCACACGTAGGCGAAGGGAGGCTACCCTCTCGTTCACCGGGGTGAACCCCAACGTACAGGCACCAAGATGGGGGGCAACCAGTATGCCCACTCCTGCTCGGCGCCTCTCACCAGGGGCAACTCCAGAGTGGAAGAGTGTCCAACCCCTCTCAAGGAAACTGGTTCCAGAGCCAGAGCCATGCGTTGAGGTGAGTCCGACTATTTCTAGTCGGAACCTCTCAACCTCACACACTAGCTCAGGCTCCTTCCCCACCAGAGAGGTGACATTCCATGTCCCAATGGCCAGCTTCTGTAGCCGAGGATCAGACCGCCAGGGTCCCCGCCCTCGGCCACCACCCATCTCACATTGCACCCGACCCCTTTGGCCCCTCCCACAGGTGGTGAGCCCATGGGAAGGGGGACCCACGTCTCCTCTTCGGGCTGTGCCCGGCCGGGCTCCATGGGTAAAAGCCCGGCCACCAGGCGCTCGCCAGCGTGCCCCACCTCCGGGCCTGGCTCCAGAGTGGGGCCCCGGTGACCCGCGTCCGGGCGAGGGAAAACTTAGTCCATTAATTGTACTCATCATAGGGGTTTTTGGGCTGCGCTTTGTCTGATCCCTCACCTTACACATAAATTCCTAAAATCAGATGCTGAAATAATATATATATAAAAAAAAAAAGAGTGAGGAAAATATTAACCAGTGTCGAAGTGTGCAGGACTTTTATATTGAAAACAGACTTATACTGCTACAAAGATCTTTACAACACATATACACACACATGGTAAGTTGCCTTTGGCACAGGGCTCAGAGCAGGGTGTAATAACACACCGTCAGTAACCCTAGATTAGTTTAATTTATATGGCATTTTAAACTCATAAGCAGAAAAACATGATGTATGTTTGTTACTTTTTATATGCTTTGTTTGTATTTTGGTAAACCATCTTTGTGTTATTGCATGGCAATTTGGTTAACCCTGTGCTATAAGAAATAAAATTGAGTCAGGCCTTTGTCAGGCCTTTAACATGCACACACTAGGCAGAAAAACCAAGGCCTCTGTGGAGCAGCAGGTCTCTCCCTGAGAAAATATAGGTCAAAGGAGATAACATTTGTTGCAGAGGGCTTAGGCTTCTCATCAAAAGTATTTAAAAAGTAGTGAATCTATCATCTCACACCAATAACAGAACAGAACATGTAAAACTCTACATGTTCTGCAGAAAGTTTGACTTGCAGAGATGCAATGAGAGTTTGGTTACAGAGAAAGACCTTTAAACTAGTTAGTTTTGGTGTTCTGACAGAGGCAGAGCATGGAGCAGGCACGTACGCGCACACACACGCACGCACACGTGCACGTGCGCACACACACACACTCGGGTCTGTTCAGAGTGAGGGCTGTGCACTTTCACACAGCTACAGAAAAGAGTCATTTGGGAAGGTAGTTTTTGTTTTTTGCTTCAAGGACTGTTTAAATGTAACAAAATTTATTTTAACAAAATAATAAGAATAAGAATATTAAAGGATCCATACTAAAACATTCAGAAGCAAAGCGTTATTGCAGACAGCTGAGGCTTCTTATCAGGATATGAGCTTGCACACAGAGAAAACACACAAGGAGTTATAATAAATAATAACACATACGCTCTTGAGCAGGTCTGCTTGGGAGCAGAAGAAATATAGGTCAGATAGATAAAAACATGCACACTTTTTGGCAGAGCAGAAGGAAGGCTGCAAGGTTGATTCAAAGCCTGTTAGAAAGGGCAAGCATTTACAACAAAGAAAATCAGACATGCAATGGTTATGTGAAGTGTGTGTCAAGTAATTAACTGAATATATGATTGTGTATGTGGGTAAAATGTATGTTATTTTATGTTTTCTTTTTGATTCACAGCAAACTAAAGGATGCTTCACTGCTGAGGGTTGAAAAATATAGTTTTGAATATTACACAGCACATTAAAAGAGTGTTTTTTCCACAGTTTTGAGTAAATGTAGGTGAAGGTTGAAAACCTTTCTGGCCAGATCAGGTCTTGCCAGGGGAGGGTGAGAAAAAGAGCAAGATTATGTCATTGCTTTGCTGAGAGCTGAACAGCTGTCGGAAGTTATGATCTCACCAGCTACTAAATAAGGATTTAAGGAAATTATGTCACCAAACTCTGTCAGTGAGGACTGAGAGGAGGTGTAAAAAGTCACCTCATCATTTGACCAATGAAGCACTATCAAAGTGATGTAACTTTCTGAGGAGGGGAACTGAAGCCCCCTTTCTGGGCTATAAAAAAGCTGTGGAAGAGAAGAAAAATTGCTGAGTTTTTTGGACCCCTGAAGAATTCTTGTGGATTATAACTGAACTCTCTGGAGCTGAAAAGAAGAAGATTGGATTATCCGAAAAAGGGTTTTTCTTTTTGATCAACAAGGAATGCTTTTTTGCCTCTCAGCCCGGATATTTCCAAACTTCTTCACAATTTGGACTGGCTTCAGAGATGGAATAATTTTCCTATTCTTTTGGAAATCCCTTGTGGCACTTTCTGACAAGAAAAAGGTAGGATAATCTTCCCAGTTTATCCACAACTAAATTTATATTAAGATTAAATTATTATGACAGCAAAAAGCCACTGAAGCATGAAGATGGAAAAATCAGTTACAGAGATTCCTCTGTTGATGAAAGATTAAAGTAATTTTGACAGAACCGAGCACTGACGGCACGCTGACAGGCTGTTTTTGTTAGTGGAACACTGTGTACTTTTTATCTCCGCTCTGCTGTTGGGGAATTCCCGTCAGCCTGAATGAGCAATGATGGATTAAAAGCTGCTTTGTTTGTGGAATACTGTTTTTCCTGATCTGGAAATATTTTTGTGGAACAAAACAACATTTCTGGATAAGATTCAACATTAATTATGGAATACAACTGGTTGAAGATGCTGAAGTCATGAGGAATTAGTTGAATTTGCTAGATACTTTAAGAAGATTGGATTGATTCAAAAAGAGTTTACTCCAGGACGAAAGAAGTGTTTTTGCGGCATTGGGATCTGCTCTGACGGGTCCTGGCTTATCAGCTTGTTTAAGCTAAGGGAACACCGCTTCTGACGCCCTGGTTGTCGGTACCACGGAGCAGATGTTTGGAAAACCTTGAAGAATTATATTGTGGAAAGAAGACTTGGATCGATGCCTGCATTCGGAGAGCTGATTGATTTTGAATCTGGAAAAGTTTAAAGAGAAGTTTTGTGCGTCGAGAGATCAGACTGCAGCAAGCTGAATGTTTGGAAAACAAGCTTTGATGAATTAAAGCAGAGAGTCAGGAGTGCAGCAGGCGAGTTGTTTCTGTAAGTACACTATGTTCCAATTTTAGGCTCCGGCCGGCTAAGGAAGGCCTGTTCATCAGTACCACAGAAGCTTGAAGGGAGTTTGGAGGAAGTTTTGTACATCGAAGGTCAAGCGTAAAGTAGTTTACAGTCTAAAAGAACACAGTGTTCTATTTTTAGTCTCCGGCCTGCTAAGGAAGGTCTCTCGTCAGTACCACAGAATAAAATGATGGATTAAACATCATTTAAAGGAAAATACTATTTTTCTGAACCCTTGGTGTAAAGAGGGACATCGGCTTGGAGACCTGGTCACTGAGTGCTGATTGTTTAAAGTCTGAGAGAACAGGATGTTCTCTCTGGTCACATCCTGCTTTGAAGAGCTTTGATCGTCAGTGCTGCACAACAAGGATTGATGGATTAAAGGCTGCCTTTTTGTGGAATACTATTTTTCCTGATTTAAAAATATTTTTGTGGAACAAAACAACATCTTTTGAAGTTGCTTAAGTCATGAAGGATTCTTTGAATTTGCTGGATACTTTGGGAAAATTGGATTAACTCAAAAAGAGTTTTTCTCCTGGACAAAAGGAGTGCTCGTTGCGGCTGCAGCGAGCTGAATGTTTGGAAAACAATCTTTGATGGATTAAAGCTGATTTTGCCGAATGGATCCTGGAGATTGGAAAATCAGTTATTGTTTTGGGTCAACCGGTCTGATCACGGAGTGAGACCTGCCAGCTAGAAGCTGACTGACCTTGGATGAAAAGCCAGGAGAACACGATGTTCTAATTTTAACCTCAGGCCTGCTTTGAAGGCCTTGCTTATCAGCATCGCAGAACAACTGAATGGATTACAATATCTTTGAATGGATAACACTTTGGAGGAATAATTGATTTTGCCTAGGAGGATCACCAGATTTTTTGGCCTTGAACAGTTTTGATGGATCACAACTGGGATTTTTAACACGACAGAATTACCTGGAGTTTTTCTGTGGAATTACAACGAAGACTTATTCAGTCTGCTGGAAGTGCAGACTTCTGATTGGAGTACAACAGCATCACCTGGAGGTGACAAGATTTCCCGATAGGATTAGAACAGAGGTTTCTGGTGGAAATAAAAACACAAGTTGGAACACACCAAGATTACCTGGGTGGATTAAACATATTTGATCGGAATCAGATTATTGTAGAATAAACCAACATTTTAGAAGATTATACAAATTATACATTGGAGTAGAACTCAATTCAATTAAAGCTAAAAACACATTAAAGCCCAGCATGTGGAAGACATCTTTTGGTGAGCTGTGAATCATTTTTATCTCTTAAATGCAAATCATGTAACCTAATTAAATCTTTTCTGTAGTAAGTAGTGCTTATGCTGTTCCCTTGCAATTAAATAATAAAGAAACATATAAAACGTACAAATTTGGATTTTCCTTTGACTCACCTTGATATTAAATGATGGAAAACTTGGTTCAAAGATAACAACAAGATTACTGGAGGTTTTAAATGGTTGTTTTGGCTAAAAAGATATAAACAACATCCTGGAACCTTATTTTCCTAGGTTCTAAAATTTACCAGACGGATAACAATAACCATCTACAGAGGTAAGCTGTCGTTTAATATACGTTTCTCCGTGAGGTACGATCTGACTCCATTCTGCTAAGTCGGACTATCTATCGGAGTGAAAATAATGGGTGTGACGTTTAGATGGAGACAGTAACAGTCTGGTTGAATTACCTCGACTCAGCCTTAATTCTAACTAATCTTGAGACACATCGGGTAATACTCGTGTGCTAGGATAAAAGTTAAAAAACCCGTTACTGGAGAAGGCTGGAGTGAGGACTTGTCGCAAGGTCCTGCGGCTATCCTCGCTCACGTAGAATTTACATGGCGCCCAACGTGCTTAAAGCATAAAGTACTCAAGATAATAAGGCGTGCGTCAGTGGACTGACGAAGCACCAAACCACAACTCTCCTTGGGTGGAGGAGTTGTGGCGTGCAACGTGTTTTTGAAGGAAAAAGAACTCAAGAACTCGAGACAAAAGCACACGCCGACACACGACTCTCCCGGGTGGGGGAGTTAGCGCGGCTGGACTAGCTACTAGCTGAACACCACGGGTGGTAGAATAAAGAGGGCTTACTAAGGACTACTGACCATAGTTTGGAGTAAGTTAGCAGCAGGTCTGTTTTCATCCCAGGTACCGGGACATAAAGTCTGGAGGCTTTGAAAACTACCGACTCGAGACGACAAAAACGAAGAATGGCCACTGGAGTGGCAACAGTAGGACTGGTGGACCAGTCCAAAATCAACGATCCAACTGAACCGATACCTGAGCTGATATCTACTACCACAACGGAGGATTCTCAAATCCAACAGGCAAAAGAAGGCATGGATCAAGGACAACACCCCACATCAGTCTGGAATCGACTCGGACGAACAATTCCTCGAGAAAAGGATGTTGGGGCTCTGAGAGTGGTAGTAAAGGGAAGTAAGAGAAAAGTGACCTTCATTGGGATGCCTGGTGAGACCTTGGTCCTCAAGATAGATCAAGCAGTAAAGTCTTGTGACCTAGACAAACAGTGTTGGGATGAAAAGAGGAAAAACGGGATGAAACAAAACCCAACACGGCCAAAAGCAGCCCCTGGGGCTCCCCAACAACAAAACCGACAACAAAGGAGATTTCAAGCCGAGGCAGCTGGCACAGCGCCTCGAAGATGGGGCGACTATGTGCCCTCAAAAGAATATGCTAAAATGACCCCTGATGAAAGAAAGGCCCTTCGTGAATTCCGACTGAGAAGGGATAGGGGACCAGCTGAATAATGGTCGACAGGTTGCGGGTCACCCTTGATAAACATTATTAGGACGTGTTGAAATCTATGCCGGAGTGGATGGAAAACATTACCTAATGGTCTCTGGGGCAGAGGTGTCTATGACCCGCAAAAACCTGAAAACAATATAACACCTTACAGTTCAATTGGCAAACAGGACGGTACAAAAACCTGTAAATATCCCCGAAGTATCAAAACAAAGAGTGAATGAAAGCAACTTCTCCCAGGCTGGGAAAGAGAAGTTGAAGCAGATTATTAAGTTGGACTCTGTGGCTAGATTCGAAGATTCCATGCTAAAGAAGGAGACTATTAGCAGAGGAATGAAGAAGTGGATCTTATGTGCAACAGAGAAAGATCGTTTTTGTCGGGATCGAGAGTGGGAACAAACCCCGGCGGGCCGAGGGTCCCACAGGAGTACGTGTTAGAGGTTGTGCGTGGCGTGCATGAAGGGCTAGGTCATACGGGCGTACAACCTACACGTAAGGAGTTGGAGAGTCAGGAGCTCTGGATTCCCATGAAGCAAATTCGCAAGGTACTGCAGGTCTGTGTGGTATGTGGTCAATATGACGCAGGACGTTGCGGGCACCGAGTGGATGGACAAACTATCAAAAGTATCATACCTTGGGGCTCAGTGTGCATGGATGTTGCTGGAAACATGGGAGTCACTAGCAAGAAGGGAGAGAAATATCTTCTAGTGCTAGTGGACTCGAGGTCAGGGTATGTGGTAGTTAAACCAGCAAGAAAAGCTAATGACAACAGTGTCGTCAGCATGCTGGAACAAGTCTGTGGGTTCAAAATACAACGCCACAGACAAAGTGAAGAGAATATTAGACAATAACACGGTTGTGTTAACAAAAGCAGGGAATCCGATAAATAGAGCAACTGTAGCCAATTCCTAGCTAATTCAAACCAGAAACCGGATTATGGCCAATGAACCAAGTACCATGCTCCCCTATCGTAGAATGGCCACTATATGCGGGGGAGTTATCTTAAGAGAACAACCTCAGAGTTTTGGGCAGGTAGGGCTCTGAAGATCTTGGAGTACGCCAAGAAAGGATACCTGTCAGCAGAATGCGAAATGATGAAGTGGAACAAGCTGTAAAACAGCTGTGAAGTCAACATGGAACCTACTGGCCTACCCATTTGGTGGGAAGGACCAGGAGAAGTTAGGCCCCTCAAAACTTGAGGTGAAGATAAAAGACGAAAAAATTAGCCCCTCAAATCTGAGGTGAAGACCAAAGATGAAGAAATTATCCCCTCTGAGGCGAAGAACCTGAGGCGAAGAGAAAATATAAAGATTAAAAAATAAACCCCTCAGAACTGAGGTGAAAAGAAAAGATGTACGGGAGTACAACTGAAGCCAGTAAAGGTGGATACCTTTATTTGTGGGAAAACTAGGACCACAGTTTTTGCCAAGAGTAATGATCGGGAGAGATGTACGGGAGTACAACTGAAGCCAGTAAAGGTGGATACCTTTATTTGTGGGAAAACTAGGACCACAGTTTTTGCCAAGAGTAATGATCGGGAGAGATGTACGGGAGTACAACTGAAGCCAGTAAAGGTGGATACCTTTATTTGTGGGAAAACTAGGACCACAGTTTTTGCCAAGAGTAATGATCGGGAGAGATGTACGGGAGTACAACTGGAGCCAGTAAAAGTGGATACCTTTATTTGTGGGAAAACTAGGACCACAGTTTTGCCAAGAGTAATGATCTTCACACAATGGGAATTGAGTGAAAGAGGCCCAAAAGCTTGTACATGTGAAGGGGAAGGGACTATGGTGAAGTAATGTGAACTCCAGAAACCTGGGAACGGTACGGAGTGCTGCAGATCCCTGGAACAGCTGCACAAAGGGTAGACACGCCCATAAGACCTGACTCCACCCAGTGGAATATAGTCTCGGTACAGATGGTTGTAACACCATACAAAGGAGTGTACTCGGTGGGAGTAACAATACTGCTGACCGAAAGAAGACACAAAAAAGTCCCAACCAAAGTAAAACGGAGAAAAAGCTAAGTGTACTGAACGCTTGGGCCAGCAAGACATTTCTGAGGGAATGGAAGCACATGAACAAGGAAATGGACAACTAAAAACTGAACGACGGGGCGCTAGAATCATCAAAGGATCTCATCATCGCAGAAAGGAAGGTAGAGAATTATTAAATCAAATCTTAAGGTGTCCAAATTATATTTGGAAAGGGAAGGATAATATAAAATCTGCAAAAATCATTGAAACATGCTGGTCCTGGGACAGAGACCCGCTTTACAATGACTCAGACTCAGAGGACGAGGCACCCACTTATGTGTGGAATTTGCTGATTCAACGATCCAGGACAGGACCGTATCAACCAGCTCTAATTGTACGGAAAGAACTAGTAAAGTTAGACCGTCCCAGAAAAGATTACACCCTAAAGTTTAACAGAACCAAAAATTACTACTGCTCATGTATAATGTTCTACAGGAACAAAGACCTAACTAAAGGGTCTCTTAGAGGTGTCACTGACTACGCAGTAACAAAAGACTCATGGAGAAGGCCATACAACCCCAGCCCAATGGGGACACCATGGATCTTCAATGTTGTCTATTTAATAGTACTCGGAATGCAATTCAAAATCAGATGGGGCCATAATTACAGAGAGCCACATCAAACACATTTCTGCGAGATCTCCATAGGGGAGTTGGAGGTTTGGACAACAAGCCGAGCTATGAAAATAAGCATCTACAACCGGGAAACTAACCCAAACAAAATAGTGGTTGAAAACACTGAGCTGCCCCTAAGAATGCTGTGTGATCGAGTCTGCACATCCATCAACGATTGGGAAGAATACCCAGTACGGATGGCTTACAGGACGACTGTATCGTACAGAGGACACCCTCTTGTCAGTACGGTAACAGCGTTGGAAGAATGGGGTGAACACTATGTGCAATATGGAAGAAAATCCAGGGAAATGTTCAGACAGAGACTGTGGGAGGCGGAGGAACAGCGTCGAAGAGGTGAGGACCCATCTGACGAACCTTTTTGTGGGCTGCAAGGCCCCCAGCTTGAACCTACATGTTGGGGGGTCTACCAATGGAAGTGGGTGTGGAGAGGGTTGAGACCAGAATTGCCACACCCATCGCCTCTCTGCGTGGAACTGTACAAAGGACGTGTGAAAGGAAAAGAGGACCAAGTCCCAGTGAGAGTCAAAAGCGACCACATTGGTAATCTGGAACGCCGGCAGATGGTTGACCAGCTCACACCATGCAACATGCAGAACCCCATAGAAGAGCAGTGACAGAGAAAGAAATAATAGACTCAAGACCGATCGCCGAAAATACCAGAAAGTCTCATTTGGATGAACCTCAAAAAGAATATCACCTTAAGCCTTGTCCTCCAACCTCACCATGGATATTTAATGTGGTCTACATGACGATAAAAGGAATAAGTATCAAATTGAAATGGGGACCCAAACCCCAACAGAAATGGCACCTGGAAGGACCCCAGCCTGAACCTACCGAATGGCTGGTGATTCGGTGGAAGTGGGTGTGGTAAAGATTGCAACCTGGATGGCTACACCCCTCTCCACTATATCTGGAGCTTCTCAAAGATCGAGTGACCACAACTCACAGGCGCTCGAGGAGGAAGCCCAGAGCTAAAAGAAGCAAAGTCTTTGAAAAGAAACTCTCTCAACATGACAAGTCTGGAAAGTAGACTAAGTCGAGATGATTCAAACAGCGATGCAGATCCACACATCAATGAAGAAGATCCACACATCTATGAAGATGTACCACAAATCTATGAAGATATGGCGACCCCTGACCGACCTAAGGACTGTTTAAGGATTATGAGAATGGATAAAGCAACTTGTCTACGAACCCTGCTGCGGGGATTCGTAGTGTTAATAGGCTTAGTTATGTTGTTGGTTATTTTGTATCAAGCCGGAATCAGACCATGGAGCCTAACGCATGTAAAAGTCTCCCATGGGAGATCCAAATATGCAAACATGACCTGCTGGGAAACCACGCAAAGAGACATCTTCGTACCATGGGACAGAAATGAAACTGTTGAAAATCTTACCAAGACCTGGGAAAGAGTAAGACTAGCAGGCTATCCAGCTTGGATGGACCAGCTGAGAAACACCCCTGAATGGGTGTCAGCAGTAGAGGCTGAGAACCTAACGGGGCCAGACAAACCCCACTTCAAGGTAATCAATCTACTGATTTTGCCTGAAGGAATTGTGACCTGGATAATGCTCCTGTATCACAACATAAAAAGGACAACGAGATGTAACTGGATTCATCTGGACAAAGAAACCCCTGAATGGCACTGTGATTGGGGCTGTAGACCACTAATGGGATTATGCCACCAGGGTTACTGGGAGGCTGAAGTGATTCATCCTGCCCCACTGAAGGATGACAGCTGCCAAGCCATACTCCCTCGTTGGGAATTTTGGGGCAATATTCATCTGGACTGTGACAAAGTCCCTCCTTTCATCAGAAGAAACCAGACTGGAGAACATCAAAACCTAACCAAAAGTCAGGACTGTCCACACCGTAAAACACAAGACGGTGCCAGAATCAACGCTACTGAGCAAAGTCCCAAAGTACGACCCAGGAGGTTTGATTCCGAAAGCAGAAAGAAATTGATAATTTTAGCCAATACCGCTTGAAACCCCCCCGCTCTTGCTAGTATATAGAATTTAGTTTACTTCTTTATTTCTTTACTTATTTCATTTATTTACTTATTTACAATGTCCTGATACAACCGGCCCAGATAAGCCGGAAGAACCTGACAGCGCTATCCCAGTCAGTTCAGCAGTTACTGATCCCATTGACTCAGAGTCTGACTTGATTCTTGAAGACCCAAGGCCAACACCACCGCTTCAGTAGGTGTGGATGGCAATGCTGCCTACTCGCCTGAAGGATGTCTGAAGCCAGGGAGAATGCTGATCCTGATGCTCGATCAACAAGGGAGAACGAAGAATCATTGACCACTACAGGATCTCCGGAGATGACCTGAGGAGATGACCTGAGGAGATGACCTGAGGAGATGACCTGAGGAGGACGACCTCACCTCAGCCGGGCGGCACACGTGGAACCAACCAGGATGACTACACCATGATGGAGGTTGAGAAGAAGCGAACAGCAATCCAGGGTCCAGAGGCTCCAAGGATCCTGCGTGACCTGACGACGACATCTCGGGGTCCCAGATGGCATGGACACAGATGACGAGAAAATCATGATGAGTGTTAAAGGACTTGATTAGAGCAGCACCGCCTGTTTTCAAGGAGTGGGTGTCGAAGTGTGCAGGACTTTTATATTGAAAACAGACTTATACTGCTACAAAGATCTTTACAACACATATACACACACATGGTAAGTTGCCTTTGGCACAGGGCTCAGAGCAGGGTGTAATAACACACCGTCAGTAACCCTAGATTAGTTTAATTTATATGGCATTTTAAACTCATAAGCAGAAAAACATGATGTATGTTTGTTACTTTTTATATGCTTTGTTTGTATTTTGGTAAACCATCTTTGTGTTATTGCATGGCAATTTGGTTAACCCTGTGCTATAAGAAATAAAATTGAGTCAGGCCTTTGTCAGGCCTTTAACATGCACACACTAGGCAGAAAAACCAAGGCCTCTGTGGAGCAGCAGGTCTCTCCCTGAGAAAATATAGGTCAAAGGAGATAACATTTGTTGCAGAGGGCTTAGGCTTCTCATCAAAAGTATTAAAATAGTATTTTCCTTTAAATGATGTTTAATCCATCATTTTATTCTGTGGTACTGACGAGAGACCTTCCTTAGCAGGCCGGAGCCTAAAATTGGAACATAGTGTACTTACAGAAACAACTCGCCTGCTGCACTCCTGACTCTCTGCTTTAATTCATCAAAGCTTGTTTTCCAAACATTCAGCTTGCTGCAGTCTGATCTCTCGACGCACAAAACTTCTCTTTAAACTTTTCCAGATTCAAAATCAATCAGCTCTCCGAATGCAGGCATCGATCCAAGTCTTCTTTCCACAATATAATTCTTCAAGGTTTTCCAAACATCTGCTCCGTGGTACCGACAACCAGGGAGTCAGAAGCGGTGTTCCCTTAGCTTTAAACAAGCTGATAAGCCAGGACCCGTCAGAGCAGATCCCAATGCCACAAAAACACTTCTTTCTCAGTCGGTAGAGCATGAGACTCTTAATCTCAGGGTCGTGGGTTCGAGCCCCACGTTGGGCGCCATGTTTGGTTGATAGCCCATGCAGCTGGTTTCAAGATAGGGCGTGAGTTTCATCCACTGCTCTAGAGACGTATATAGAGTTATGACCAGAGTTAGTTCCTTGGCTTGAATATCAGATTCCATAAGATAGCAAGGATTTAATCATTATAACCAACATAGCTTAATCCCCTTCCCCGCTGACGCTAGTATATAGAAAATTAGTTTGTTATTTGTTCACATTTCTACTTATTTACTTACCTTCCTTCTACACAATTTCATTATTTTTATTATTACTATTTTTCATTATTATTATTTTTATTTTTGCAACTAAGAACAGGGCCTGTTATGCTCCTCCTTTATCATTACAGGAACCCCAAAAGACCTGCTGTTATTGTCCAATTGGATTGATTGATGCTGGATACCTTTGGGCTGTTGGTTCTTCTTGGTGGTGCCGAAACTGCCATTTAGATGCAGCAGACAGGTCTGTGATAAGAGGGATCCTCGTCCATGATATCTCAAGGGGCTTGCCACGAGTGTCGGTCGAAGACTGTTGGGAGATAGAGCGCACCTGCAAGGTCATTTGGACCTCAGCACTGTTCTCGACGCCCTATATCCCACGTGAGGCTTTTCAGCCAGGAGCAACCTACCTATCGGTGGTCACGAAGGAATGGGAAAATCTCTGCAATGCAACCAAGTTCAGGACCGTCCACCTGTGTACAGGGCAACTCATAGCCTGTGGACCACCCTTGTCCACCTTCACAGCCCCACAGACGGAACCGGTGCTCCAACTTCAGGTGGTCCCCATTCCATTGGAGGTGGATCTGGGAGCCACACATCCGGTTGTTCCAGGCCAGATGCTGCCAGAGCCGATGTCAGTGGGTCCCAGCACCATAATTCAATATGCACCACCAGCAGCTATGACAGCCCAAGACCAAGAACCGACAGCAGGTCCTTCCAACCAGCAAAGCATGATGACTCAGTTTGTTGCTGAACCCATAGAAGCTGGGGCAGCCTCTACTGTACCTCCAGTTGAGCCTGAGTTGCCTGAACTACGTGATTTTATTGATGAATTCCTAAGGAACGAGGTGGCCTCCCCTGCCCCTGAGGGCATCTACGAGCCCTGCAGCCCTGATCCTCTATCCCCAGATGGTATGGAGGTCCTTGATCCCCCGAGTCTATCATACTCACCAACGAGCCCAGACATGTCTAGCCCTGCTAGATCACAAGTCTCTAATCCCGTCAGTCCAGATACGACAGGCCCAGCTGGGCCAGAAGAACCTGACAACCCTATTTCAGTCAGTTCAGTGGTTCTTGATTCCGTTGACTCAGAGTCTGGCTGGATTCCTGAAAGCCCAATGCAACAAACACCGCAACAAGGGATGAACGAGGCAATTGTCTATCCGGATGAAGAATGTCTTGTAATAAACATCTGTACCCCCATTGGGTCTCCATTGAGTGCCGAAGCCCCAGTCTCTCTAGCCAGTGAGGATGTTGACCCTGATGCTCGTTCATCTATGGAGACCGAAGAATCGCTAACCACTTCAAGATCTCAAGAGACGGCTTCACCCCTGCTGGCAGGCACACGTGGAACCAACCAGGATGACTACACCATGATGGAGGTTGAGAAGAAGCGAACAGCAATCCAGGGTCCAGAGGCTCCAAGGATCCTGCGTGACCTGACGACGACATCTCGGGGTCCCAGATGGCATGGACACAGATGACGAGAAAATCATGATGAGTGTTAAAGGACTTGATTAGAGCAGCACCGCCTGTTTTCAAGGAGTGGGTGTCGAAGTGTGCAGGACTTTTATATTGAAAACAGACTTATACTGCTACAAAGATCTTTACAACACATATACACACACATGGTAAGTTGCCTTTGGCACAGGGCTCAGAGCAGGGTGTAATAACACACCGTCAGTAACCCTAGATTAGTTTAATTTATATGGCATTTTAAACTCATAAGCAGAAAAACATGATGTATGTTTGTTACTTTTTATATGCTTTGTTTGTATTTTGGTAAACCATCTTTGTGTTATTGCATGACAATTTGGTTAACCCTGTGCTATAAGAAATAAAATTGAGTGAGGATAGCTGCAGGACCTTGCAACAAGTCCTCACTCCAGCCTTCTCCGGTAACGGGTTCTGAACTTTTATTCTTTGCACACGAGTATTACCCGATATGTCTTAAGATTAGTTAGAATTAAGGCTGAGACGAGGTAATTCAACCAGACTGTTACTGTCTCCATCTAAACGTCACACCCATTCTTTTCACTCCGATAGATAGTCCGACTTAGCAGAATGGAGTCAGATCGTACCTCACGGAGAAACGTATATGGACATTAAAGATAATGAAGCACTAATATTTGATAGTTTCTTGCTTTGTAAGTGTTATCAGTGTACAGCACTTTGGCCACCGGTGTTGATGTTAAAGTGCTTTTTAAATAAAGTTGTAACTTATCAGTCATCTTTAAGGCAGATGTTTCTTGTTTTACAGTCGTCTGTGTCAGACTGTAAACTGATGTGCAACAGTCTCCAGACAGGAGAGCTGTTTTCTATTCAAGCACACACTGTCAGGACGTGAAAACTCTGATCGGAGACTTGTTCCTACTCGACTTCTCAGACAAATAAAGAGCTGTCCACCAACTCACCTGAGCAGCGGCTCACCTCCCACCAGGCTTCACCCTGCACCTTCAACTCAGATCCGTTTCATTATGTTGTCACACTCAGCTCTGCAAACAGAAACAGCTCCGACGTTCTGCAAATGATTGACTGTAATATGACGAGGTGTCGGTTTCAAGGATCCTGCAGGAGTCCGATGTGCTTCAGATTTGAAGTGTGTCTCCCAGTGATTCCAACCCAAACAGAAAAGGCGAAAAGCTTCCCAGTTTTATTGGTTTGTTTGATGCAGCGTGCTGAAGCAATTAGCCTTTTCACCTCGCAGCAAGACAAACTTTCTGTTGACGCTCAGGAAAAATGAGAAATCATCAGAGGCAAAAATGAATCAAAGTTAGAAAAACAAAACCTGCGATGCAAAATTTTATATTTCATTTAAATAAAAGAAAGAAAGACATTTGCTGTAATGGACTGGAGACTTGTCCAAATGTCCCTGTGATGGACTGGAGACCTGTCCAGGTGTCCTTGTGATGGACTGGAGACCTGTCCAGGTGTCCCTGTGATGGACTGGAGACCTGTCCAGGTGTCCTGTGATGGACTGGAGACCTGTCCAGGTGTCTCTGTGATGGACTGGAGACCTGTCCAGGTGTCCTTGTGATGGACTGGAGACCTGTCCAGGTGTCCCTGTGATGGACTGGAGACCTGTCCAGGTGTCCTTGTGATGGACTGGAGACCTGTCCAGGTGTCCTGTGATGGACTGGAGACCTGTCCAGGTGTCCCTGTGATGGACTGGAGACCTGTCCAGGTGTCCCTGTGATGGACTGGAGACCTGTCCAGGTGTCCTTGTGATGGACTGGAGACCTGTCCAGGTGTCCCTGTGATGGACTGGAGACCTGTCCAGGTGTCCTGTGATGGACTGGAGACCTGTCCAGGTGTCCCTGTGATGGACTGGAGACCTGTCCAGGTGTCCTGTGATGGACTGGAGACCTGTCCAGGTGTCCCTGTGATGGACTGGAGACCTGTCCAGGTGTCCCTGTGATGGACTGGAGACCTGTCCAGGTGTCCCTGTGATGGACTGGAGACCTGTCCAGGTGTCCTGTGATGGACTGGAGACCTGTCCAGGTGTCCCTGTGATGGACTGGAGACCTGTCCAGGTGTCCTGTGATGGACTGGAGACCTGTCCAGGTGTCCCTGTGATGGACTGGAGACCTGTCCAGGTGTCTCTGTGATGGACTGGAGACCTGTCCAGGTGTCCCTGTGATGGACTGGAGACCTGTCCAGGTGTCTCTGTGATGGACTGGAGACCTGTCCAGGTGTCTCTGTGATGGACTGGAGACCTGTCCAGGTGTCTCTGTGATGGACTGGAGACCTGTCCAGGTGTCCTGTGATGGACTGGAGACCTGTCCAGGTGTCTCTGTGATGGACTGGAGACCTGTCCAGGTGTCCTGTGATGGACTGGAGACCTGTCCAGGTGTCCCTGTGATGGACTGGAGACCTGTCCAGGTGTCTCTGTGATGGACTGGAGACCTGTCCAGGTGTCCCTGTGATGGACTGGAGACCTGTCCAGGTGTCCTGTGATGGACTGGAGACCTGTCCAGGTGTCCCTGTGATGGACTGGAGACCTGTCCAGGTGTCCCTGTGATGGACTGGAGACCTGTCCAGGTGTCCCTGTCTCTCGCACAGTGACTGCTGGACATGGACACCAGTGACCCCTGTCACCCACAAAGGAAAAAAACAGATAAATATAATGGATGGATGATGGATGGATGTACAAAGACATTTGTCATGGATGGACAAAGAAAGGCTTGTCTCTTGACTCCCATTTGTTTCAAAACTACTAGATAAAATAGTTGATTCCCAGTTAAAATGTTTCCTGGAGGATCTGTCTAAGAGTTATTCCAAGCAGGCTTCAAATCTCTCCACAGCACTGAAACTGCTCTGTTCAAGCTCTTTAATGACATTTCCCTAGCCACGGATGCAGGTGATTCTGTGCTGCTTGTCCTACTGGACCTCACATCTGCTTTTGACACCAGTGACCATGAGGTCCTCATTTCTAGACTGGAGCAGTGAGTAGACATCGCAGGGTCAGCCCTCAAATGGTTTAGATCCTACCTCTCTGACAGAACCTTTTGTGTCAACATCAAGGACTTCATTTTAGAGGACCAGCATTGCAGTGCTATCTCAGTAACAGGAAACAAGTTGTACAAATAAATGATGTAAGATCCAACCTCTGTAATATTACATGTGGTGTCCCTCAGGGCTCAATCATTGGACCTAAGTTATTTATTCTGTATGTTAACGACTTGGTTAAGGTGTCAGTACTTCTCAAATGTATCCTTTTTGCTGATGATACAACATTTTTTAGTTTTGGTCATGATATTAAACAGATTTTTTAGTTTATGAAGATAGAATTAGTAAAAATACAAACTTGGTTTACTCTAAATAAATTATCTTTTAATTTAGATAAAACTAAATACATGATATTTAGTTTAAAAAAACTGTTGATATTCCTTTTGTGATTGATGGTGTTGAGATCTGCCGTGTGAGTGAAGTGAAATTTCTGGGTGTCATTATTGACGACAAACTGACATGGAAACATCACATAAACTCAGTAAAGACAAAGATAGCGAGATCTATTGCCATTCTGTACAAAGTCAGGAACCTGTTAAATGATAAAGCTCTGTACTTGTTGTACAACACAATTATTGTTCCACATATAATTTATTGTATTGATATCTGGGGTAAAGCATGTAAAACATTTACGTAACCTTTTTTTTGTTACAGAATAGAGCTATAAGAATAATTACCAGAAAAAAATATTGTCACCCATCAAGCACATTGTTTCACCAATTGAAGTTGTTAAAGTTCAATGACTTGGTGGATTATAATATTTTGTCAGTCTTGTATAAAGCTCATAAAGAAGAATTGCCATTTAATATCCAAATACTTTTTGTTAAATGTCAAAGCTGTTATAATCTAAAGGGAGCAGATATTTTTGTTAAACCTAAATATAGAACCAGTTCGAGGGGTCGGTCAACCTCAATTCAGGGAATTGGTTTGTGGAATGATTTGGATACTGTAATTAAAAATGCTAAATCAATATTTACATTCAAGAATTTGATCAAAACCAAATTATTACAAAAATATATATGAATTAGTTTTTCGCGTGCTATTTTGTAATTCGCTAATTATATGAGCTATTTTTTTCTCTGTTACTTGTCTATGATTTTTTGTTTGTTTGAATTGACTGTTTGAAAAAGGGGGCATGTATAATAAGATTTTCTCTTCATTCTGCCACCCTTCATTTTATTTCTTAATATAGTCACATTTGTGATTGTTTTTTGTGCTGTGTTTTAAAATGAATACATTTAATGAATAAAAAGAAATCATCATTGGCATCTCTTTGGTGGGGTGTACCCCAGGGGTCCATCCTCAGTCCTCTTCTCTTTACATTATACCCGTTGCCACTAGGTGCTATTTTTCATAAATATGGCATGCCCTTTCATTTCTACGCTGATAACTGTCAAATGTACTTCCCTCTGAAGCACACCTGTGCACTTTCTATTCAAGTAAGTAAGTAAGTAAACTTTATTTATATAGCACTTATCATAGATACAATCACAAAGTGCTGTACAAAATACAAAATAAAAGCATAAAATAGAACAAAACAAAAATTAATAATAACCGCTGATTAATAAAAACGGTAAACACAGCTGATAAAAACACTAAAATAAAACATTTAACTAAAAGCTTGTCTGAATAAAAGTGTCTTAAGCTGCGTTTTAAAGGAATCAACAGAGGCGGTCACACGAAGAGACAGGGGCAGGGCATTCCACAGCCGGGGGGCTACGGCCTGAAAGGAAAGGTCACCCCGAGTTTTAAACCGGGTCTTAGGGACCTTTAGAAGGTTCAGTGCTGAAGACCGAAGGATGTGGGCTGGAGAATAAGGGATCAACATTTCAGTGATGTACTGGGGGGCCTGTCCATTTAAAGCTCTAAAAGTTAATACCAAAATGTTTAAATTAATTCTAAATTCAACAAGGAGCCAATGAAGAGCAGATAAAACTGGTGTAATGTGAGACCTTCTATTAGTTCCTGTTAAAAGCCTCGCAGCAGCGTTCTGGACCAGCTTCTTGACTGCATGGCTGACATCAGGGACTGGATAGCTTTACATTTCATAAGTTTTAATGAGAAGAATACTGAAGTCATGTTGTTTCCTCCTAATGGCACATTCAAGAACCACTGTATCGACCTCTCCTCTCTAGCACTGTACCGGTAAACAAAGTCACTAATCTGGCAGTGATAATGAACCCTTCCATGAAACTTAACAGTCATTTAAATTAGGGATGGGGCAGATCTGATCCAGTATCGGTATCGGTATTCGATACCAGCATTATTTAAGTATCGGGTATCGGATCAAACCTGCCGATACTTTTCCGATCCAGCTTCAAAGAGCACTTGTGTTCAATCACAATCTGTGACTGCCCTTTTTAACATTGTGTGAGATAAACCCAATGAAGACACTCTTAAGCCTTACAATAAGGGGGTTCCCTATTGTAAGGCTTAAGAGTGTCTTCATTGGGTTTATCTCACACAATGTTAAAATGAATAGTTTGGGTGCAAAAGTTTCATTATACAGAGTCAAATACCTGAACAGTATCGGATCGGGAAAGTATCGGTATCGGTCGATACTGAGTTAATAAGTATCGGTATCGGATCGGAAGTGAGAAATGTGGATCGGTGCATCCCTAATTTAAATATGATCGTTAAATCCTGTTTTTTTCCAGTTGAGGCGACTCTAAACTGAAGCCCATACTGTCCAAAAATGACCTTGAGACTGTAATACATGCGTTCATACCATCCAATGCACTTCTCTTTGGTATCAGTCAGATTTACATTGCACGACTATGACTGGTCCAAATGCTGCAGCCTGGTTTTTAACTGGTACTGGCAAAAGAGAGCACATTACACCAGTTCTGCACTGGCTCCCTTTCAAATTCAGTTCAAAATAAAAATGTTTTTAAATCTCTGAACAGGTCTATCTTCTATCTTACTGATCTGCTGCAGCCATATGTCCAACAGTGCTCTCTGAGGTCAGCAGACCAGATGCTTCTGTTGGTTCCAGGAACCCATTTAAACTCAGAAGTGATAGGAACTTCTCTGTTGCAGGTCCAAGACTGTGGAATGAGTTACCCCTGCATGTCAGGCAGGCCCCCTCCCTCCCTGTTTTTAAGACCCATTTAAAAATTCACTTTTAATCCCTGGCTTTCGGTACTGTGCGATTAGTTTTTAACCTGTCTGTATTCTACATTAGTTATTATATTTTTCCATTTGGGTCTATGTATATTCTGCTGTGTGCTTTGCTTGTTTGTTTCTGCCGAACAGCACTTTGGTTGGACTGTTGCTGTTTCAAGTGCTTAATAAATAAAGTATATGGTATTTACTCTGAAACTCAAACTTTGTAGATTTAATGGAAATAGAAGAAAAACAGTTTTTGACTCATCTCTGCTCATCAGCACGTCCTGCTTCTCTCCGAGTGTGGAGACGGCTTCCTGCTTGACCCCGCTCATCTTTTGGTATTTCAGAAGCGCTGCTCGACGTTCAGCGGGACTAAAATCGTTACTCAGCAGCGACTGTTGGAGGAGATCAGCTGTCTGACTCATGATGAGAGTCTCAAAGTGTTGGTTCTTCCTGGAACAAGCTGAAAACAAAAGCTGCTCCACCTGCAGGCTGACCCCACGGTGCCCCCGCTCCTCCCTGAGGAGGCGAGAGCTTTGTTTGGACTGGTCGGTGCCGAGGTGACGACTCGGCTGAACCTTGAACCTGCAGACAGGTGCTGCATTAATGAGCTCTGTTGTTCAAGTCGTGTTAAACCAAAGATGGATGTCTCCAAGAAGCAGTGGCGGAACTAGACTTTTATTGCTGGGGGGGCCGAGGGGGGGCCAAGGCTATCAGTAAGGGGTCCACTAACAGTGGTAAAAATGGACTTGTCCCAACTTTTTTGGGGATTTGTTGACGCTATGAAATTTTGAAAGAACATATTTTTCCATTAAAATGATACATTCTCTCAGTTTAAACTTTTGATCTGTGATCTAAATATTTTTAAGTTTAGAAATCGTCTTTTTCTAAACAGATTTAGTGTTTGACTTTGTCTACACTCATAAAACACACAATGAAGTACAAAAAAAAAATCTTATGGGTACATATCGCCCC
>JBBPBX010023699.1:5937-31922 GCA_038048925.1 Garcialebias charrua | reverse complement strand
CCAAATACTCATAGGGGTTTACTACAACTTTAAGTGCTCTATCACTGATGTCATAGTTGATGAAGTGCTAACTATTTTTGACCAACCAACACCTAAAAAACGACTAGACTATTTCTGTAGCACTGTTGTTACATATGAACTGGTGGAGAGACCAGAAATAGAAAGGTGAAGTGTGTGTGTGTGTGTGTGTGTGTCTGTGTGTGTGTGTGATCATACCAACATGAGTCCTGCCACAATGATCACGTCAGTGTAACTGTGCTTATACAACATTTCCTCTTCTCGCTGGGTGTGTGTGTGTACGATACTAAGGCGATCTGTGTGTGTAAAGCACTGGGGTTAATTAGCCTTACACCACTGCCATATATCAAGCTAATGCTCAGTGTCTGGCCCCCGACAGCTCCAATACAGCCAAATACACACGCACACAAGGGCCATTTTAGGTCATAATTACATTTTTTTTTTCAGTCTGCACATGACAAAAGCCAAACACTATATTTTAACAATAAGTTTTGGACAGCACTCCTATTAACATTTAAAGAGATTTTTTAATGCTGTTGCTTTAATTGAAGTTTTTGACATTCCAGAAATGCTCAAGAAATAGGTGTACCTGATCTTATATAGCATTCTTGTTGTCGTGATGGCTTCAAACCAAAGACTTTTGAAGTGAAATACTTCAAACTTGATCTACAGGTGAAAAGACTCGCACAAAAAGCCACTGATCTGGATCTCCAGGTCTGTTAGGGTCCAAATCTGTCTTTTAGTTATCAGTTCAGCTCTCTTTGTGGGATTCAGATGGATCTATAGTGAGGGATGGAACCGTTCCCCTCGATTGCCAAAGCTATTATGGAACAAAGGGGCAGACCTGATGGTCTTTTGTGGCATGACTTATTGGATTACATTGGTTTCACTTCTGAAGTTATTTTTCCCACAAGAGACTGGCAAACACCACAATTGGTTATTGTAGATATTATTTGTAAAAACAAAAGACAGGTTTTATTTTAACCTCCCAACAAAATGAGACGTCAGCATTCTTGTGTGTATTGATTGTTTACATGAGGGGAAACATGAGCTTGAGCTTTGAGTAGTTTTTTTGTAGCCTGCAGTACGGTTCATGAATCCATCATGCATTTATTATTTTTACAGATCAGGGGAATTTGTTTCATCCACTTTAATCAAATATTGTAAATGAAAACCAATATTGATTAAATTGTTTTTTTTTTCCCCTGTGGCAAAACATTATGAAATTGATAAGTTTCTGTTCGTTTTAAGGAAGATCTTTAGGCTTCTATTGGATTTTAGTGAACAGACGCAGGTGATTTGGGGGAAAAGTGATTGAGGTGAACTGTACTGCAGTCCTTTAGCATTTCTTGCAGAATAAGTTATTCTCCATAGATATTTAAGAACAGGCTTTAAATGTTTTATGTATCTTTAGTTCTTAGACATAAAACTGTGTGTGTATGTCAAAGTTCTGTTAAATAGTATCTGAAATGTTAAACTAGTGCTGCAACTATCCAAGAAAAAAAAAATGCATCAATTATTGTCAACATAAACACTTTGCCCTTATGGCGGTAAGATCAGCATTAGGTTTATTTAAAAATAATCTTGTTTTCCTGTTCGGACTTAGGTTTAGGTTAGTTTAACTCTAATTTCTGTTAATTAATCCTTGCATCATCTTTTGGTGAAAAATCAGCCACACTTTTATTTTTGTCTATGCTTCGATGTATCAATTCATTTTGGTGCGGTCAATAAACATGATTTTTCTTTTCCTTAAAAGACTACAAATCCTTTATTTTGTCATAATTTTTCAAACGCTTTCATAACCTCACAGTAACTTTACTGTTCATATTCGGAGGGGACAAATCAGCCACATTAGAAAACACTGTAAAACTTATTTTAATTCCACATTTATCATATCATAAAATTATATCTTCCTCTCGGTAATGGTTTTTATTTTTAACTTTACTGCTAAAATTTTGATTTTTATCTTAGCACACAAGATGTTGCTTCACTGTAATATTTTAGCCACTAGAAAATATCCATTGAGACGCTTTTCAACTCAGCCTCAGAAGAGGGACGTCTTCCCCAACCAGAGTTGTTGCCGAGTCTCGCCTCTCGTCTCGTCTGGCAAAATCCTTTTAGTTTGGATGTAAAGAGCAGGAACTCACATTTAACGTGCACAAGTGATCATTTAGTACCAAAAACATGTTTGACATGGATGCAGGCTGCAGAATGAAATGCTCCACAGCTGACAGTTTATCTGAAGACCGTTTGCCATTACCGGGTGTAGCGTGCACCTGCAGCTCGCTTGTATTTCAGGGTTGGTACAGGCGAATGCCAATTTTAGAATAAACAATTCTATAATGTGTGGAGTTATTTGAAAAACTCCATGTTCAAAGACTGGGAGACACGAGTAAGTTTGACAAAAAATGAGGCCTCGTGTTCAGATACAGATTCTGAAGGGTCCTGTCGTCTGGAGGGTTTTTACAAAACTCTGGACTGGAGTAAAAAAAAAAGGAAAGTCAAAAATTCTACAAGGTATACTAATGGTTGAACATACGTTGTTGTCATGTGTCAACATTATCATTGTTATTAACAGTTATTATTATTATTATTATTATTACAGTAGTCCCACATTTATCACGGGGGATCGCTAAGTAGGAATAGTAGTACAAGTAGTAAGTACCGGTAGTAGTTTATTTCAGTATTTATATATAAAAGCGTTTTAAACCCTTCTCACCATCAGGCAATATTCTAAACAATGTTTCTAAATTAAACACTCTATAAGAGCACAGAATGTCATGATTTCGGCTCCCTGCCTCCGCTGCTCTTTGCCACCTGCAAGCATCTTGGCCACGCCCACTTCTCAGTGCCTGCATGGTGAACAGGTGATCAGCTGCAGAAGTAAGGGCTGAACAAAAGTGCAGGAGGTACTACATAATTTAAAATTTATTGTAAATAAAAATTCCATGTTGATCATGCGGCTCATCCATCAATCAGCCAATTGTGTGTCATGTTGAATCTTATTTTGAAAAACCGCGATAGAGCAAGTCTGCGATAAACGAATCGTGAAGTAGCGATGATATTATTTGTTGTTGTGAAAAAAATATTTTGTGAATATTTAAAAAATAGAAATGGGGATTTTTTATTTTTAAACAAAAGACCCATAAAGAGTTTAACTTTCAAGAATTAAACTGTTTTAGTCTCCTGTTGCTTAGTAGAGCTGCTGCTAATCAGAGCTAAACATTTGAGCTTTTAATGGTATCACTGGATCACTTCTCTACCCAAAGATTAAAACATTTGGGTCTCTGCTTCTACAAAACCTCAAACATATTCAGCCATTCTTGTATTCAGTTGTGGAAATCTAAAAATTAATTAATTAATCACAATAAATTCATAAATATTTAAAACGCACCGTGTCTGTGTTCACATCTTTAATTATAACCAATCATGCTATGTTCAAGCTGGAATATTTTCACACATCTAGTTGTGTACCCACATTAATTTACTCTGATGTTTGAATGCATCTGTTGACATATTTTTGTTGGGTTTACATGCCCATACAGTTCAGGTCACATTTAGTTTAAACTAACATTTGTATATAAACTACAGTACTGGTAAATGTGAAGCATTTCTTGAAGGGGTGCATATCCCCCACCACCATTCCTGCTGAAATTTAGACTAGGAGCCCCTCACTAGAGAGGGCAGAGTTGTAGCTGTTATGGTCAAACCATGTAAAATACATTATGCACAATCTCATGCAATATTGCGCAGTCCTACATGATGAATTATTGCTCAAATTTTATGTTGGGAATGTCTCTTGCATACCGCAACATTAAAATTTACCTCTATTTCCACATAACTGACAGAGTTAAAACCATTATGTGTTTGCTAGTGTTGCTTATCTGTGGAGGCTTCATGATGCATCAAAAAGTAGAATACAACTCTTACCCTTAGTTGTTGCACTGTCAAAATCAAGAACTTATACCCAATACTCTACTGAGGTGTTTCATATAGTATTAGTTTATTGCTTTATTAAGCCTAATAGGATTTATTCGAATGGAAACATGAGTTTGTCTACTTAAACTGATTGTAATCGCTCCAACAATGTTGCTAATATTTAGCTTGGATCCAGTTGACAGTCTGACCCCTTAATGAGAGTGCCAGTGGCATGAATTTGGAACTTCAATGAGTATTAATTAGAAATCAGTTCAATGACATAATTACTGACAATTGTGTGTCGAGACACAAAAACAATGCATTACTCTGCTGATAAGCATGTGAGGGTAAGAAGGTGTTAATTAAAACAACACATCAGCCTGCTCGGTTTTAACGCTCGTGATTCCCCCTCTCGCATCCTCTCGCACATATTCATTAGTGCAAATGGAATTAAAGGGATTGGAGGAATAATCTTCCTCCTCGGCCATGTGGGGGAACCGAGTCGTTAATTTTCCACCTCCAGCTCCACTTGCTTTGAAAAACCTTGCAGCGCATGAATGAATTGGAACGCTCAAATGTTACGTGACTTTAGACGTGTTCAGCCTAAGTAGGTTATTGTGCTTATACACACTGTATTTCTTGCTCATCAATACACGAGGGACTATATTATTGTAAGCAGTGATGTTGTCTTTTTCTTTCTGTTTTTATTTTTAGAAAACACGGGTATGGATGTAGAAACCAGTGTTAGGTCTAAGCTTGCGACAAACAGCAATGGATGAGACTGAATTAGTCTCTCCCTATTACTGCTTTGAGGTTTTTTCTGCTTTTTATTCAGTAATATTTTGGGAAATAGGACAAGAAGATGACAATGCAGTGTATGCAAAGGTGTGCTTACATCTGTGTCTGTCTGTTTTCCAGCTGAGGAGCAGAATAACAAAATATCAAAGTTTCAGCTGTGCCCAGGTCACTCGATTTTTTTCCCCGTAGCTATTGTAAACAGACAAATGGCTCATATTCTTGCAGAGGTGCATTCAGTCCTCTTTGAAATGGATATTCACATATTTAAATGTACACAGAGTAAAAGCAAAACAAGTGAAAAAGCCGAGACGCACACAGACAAAGGCTCACACAGTGCAGAGCCGACTGCACATGATTTGTTTCCTCGGTTGTGTCTATCTGCTGGCCTGCCTTTGATTTGTTTATCTCTGCGCTCCATGAATTATACATTCACATCCTGGACTTTATGAAAGTTTCCAATTGTGGTCCCTTGGCAGACGAGTCTAATAACAGCTCTCACATGTCCTATGCGTGAACTCTACAGTTCACTGAAGGCAGTGGAGTAATTTAACAGAAAAAAACCTCAAGCACAAGATAATTAAGCTCTCAGTAGACTGCTAAAGAATGATCTGATCTTGCTTTAGTGGGTTATATCTGTCACTTTCATGGAATGGGACAAAACCCAGAGTTATTTGACAGGAAGTTTGGATGCATCTTTTATAATGCGCTTATTAAGTAATGTCTAATGTATGACATACATTAGCTGAAGGTTGTCTATAGCAACCCTGTCTCCAAACCCAAGGGCTTTAATGTAGCTTCAAAACAACTTTTGGTGACATTGCTGTCATGGCAACAGTGACTGCAGAAGTGTGTGTTTGAGTTGTAGCTGCCAAGTACTTGTCATTCCCATGTCAAAGTTTTCTAATATCTTACAGAAATGAAATATGTGGGACTCCTTTTTTATCTGTATATAATTTCCACTGGCTGTGTATTAAAGATGAAAGTAGATGAAATATGGGATGTGTGAGCTGCCAGCCTTTAGAGATCCCGCTACCATAGGTTTCATGGAAGAGCCGCTGGCATTGATTGTAAGTAACTGTTGTACAGTATACAGTATTGAGGTTTTCAGCAGCATTTCACTGTAGTTAAAGAGTTTAAAGAAATTGTTCTGACTTTTTTTTCTGATTAGCTTGCAACTTTTTATGTTTATCATGCACTCTTGTGCTTTCTTTGCCTAAACGGCTATAAAACGGCTATACAAATTTAGTTTTACACATTACCATAGATATATACTTAAATAAACAGGTCTCAACACGTTGTCAACTGGTGTGCAATCAAAATAATGAATGCGAGTCGACAATCACAATTATCTAACGTTTATTTTCAGTTTGAATAGTGACAATATGGAATTATGGCAAATATGAATGAATAACCAATAGTGTTATTTCAGAAGGGTGAATAATATAAGATCGCTTAAAACTTTGAGAAGAGATGTTAATCAAATTTGGGACTAATGTTTGGTTAAACTTTATCTTAGATTCGTAAAGTAAAGTAAAGTGTCTATAAACCTAGTTGGCACCGAGGGTCATTTCCTTTCATCAGGAAGAAGATGGTTATCTTACCAAGAGACATCCTCGCCCATTACAATAGATATGATGCGAAAGTCGGAGGTTCACGCTGTCACCAGAAGGGATGTCTTTTCATCAGGACCACATCTCTCGTCCAGCAAGGCACTGCCTCATCATTCTGGGGTGTTTGAGGGAGTTCTGTGGACTCCCCACATTTCAGTTGGCTCGTCATGGTGACCACACCTCTTGTTGTCCTGGGAGTATGGCGAAGTTCTGTTCAACTGTTGATATAGACAAGAAAGTTCATGCTCAATAATCCAGGTATCGAATCTGATCATTCTCAATCAGGTCATCTGGACAGTTTCTTTTTAAGAGAAACGTTTCACCCTCACTCCAGAGGGCTTCATCAGTCAGAGTAGTTCCAGCACGCTGTTCCCCCACCAAGTAAACAACTTAAGTGGACCAACCAGTTTGCTGGAGCCAAGATGGTTTCTGGAGGCCGTCCTGTCCCTCGTCGACTCCTCCCAGGCAGGCAGCCACAGCCAAAGTGGTTCAAGACAAGAAAGTTCATGCTCAATAATCCAGGTATCCAGGTATCAAATCTGATAATTCTCAATCCGGTTGATATAGACTTTTTTGGAGACGCAAAGTCTATCTTTCTCAGGAAGGAGAGTTGATTACCTTGCAGGAGGTCAATCCTATGATGAGCCATTTTGTCTGACCCAGGAAGTGGAATAATTAGCACAGAGGGTTAATTACCATACAGTCAGGTTCAGTGTCTCTGAGGCCAGAATCAGGATGTGCTGACTCTTCCTGATTTGTCCTCATGAATGGTAGACGACTAAATTACTTAGATGTATCATTGTTAACAGACAACAAATTCATCACCATAAAACTTACAAACTATGAATTATATGTAAATAAAAGTAAAAATAAAGGCAGTGAACCTCTGAATTTTTTTAGAAGATGATTTTAAGACCACATAATTCTACTTTTAAACTATCCCTGTTCAAACTAGCAATTAGCTAATCTTCCCTTAAAATAACTATTACTGATTTTACAAATCAATAATGCTCCGATTGATTTCTTCTCGAGGTAAGATCGTGATTACTGATATTTCGCAGAACACCACTTCCAAGAAGCCTGGACTAGTTCTGTCAAGTTCAGTTTCTTCAGTAAAATTTACAGATTTATTTATTTATTTCAAATTTAAAACATAGCATAATGTTTGTTTTTTTCAGAATGTGGAGCTTTATAAATGTAAGTAGCAGATTTTGTAACTGTAAATAAATGGTACAGTGGTGGTAAATATTTACAGTTATGTAAAACATACACTTTTTCCATATTTATCATCTGTGAATAAAGATGGGAGGAGAGGATGTTTTTGCCACATGTCTGTTTTTTCATTTGACATAGCATTATGGACATATCTTACAAACGCCTGGATTCCCGGCCACTACACACCTTGGGGTGTCTATGAGTGCACACCTAATTCTCCAGCTCCCCGGGCGCTTTCTGGCTGCTCACTGCACCACCTGGTGGTGGTTGGGTTAAATGCAGAGACGAATTTTGTCTGTGTATGGGAAACATACACAGATGACAGACAAAGACATTATTATTATTATTATTATTATTATTATTATTTAATGCAACTCTCAAAGTAAATGAACGTCCACAACAGATAAGCTTTGTAGTCAACCGCATTCAAGATGGCTGCCACAGCTAAGCAACCAACATAAATTTGGCAACTCATTTTTCCAAATACTGAGCTTAAATTAAGTGTGGTAAGAGTTATTCATATCTTGTGAGATTACAGAATATTGCATGAGATTGTACCTGACTTTATTTACATGGTTTCATGAAAAAGCACTGTTACTGTCTACAGCAGGGGTGCTCACACTTTTTCAGCATGTGAGCTACTTATAAAACAACCAAGTCAAAATGATCTACCCACTACAAAAATGCAAAACATATAACTATCTTCAAATGTATTAAGGATTGTTTTTATGTACAATGTATGTTGATGTACCTTGCATAACTGAATAAGCCAATATTGCACAACACGTATAATAAATAATTATTAACATTTTTTGTAATTACCTGAGTTTACTTTGATGACTTGCACTGAATTGAATCAGCCAGGGATGCATAGTCCAGACAGTAGCTGCTGACAACCAGCCTCAAGCACATTTCCAAATGTTCATCAGTCATGGTGGAACGATATTTGGACTTAATGATTTTCATGTAGGAAAAGGCTGACTCACATAAATAATTGGAGCCGATTAGACTGGCAGATGAGGCAAACACACTTCGAAAATGACATTGTGAAAAAAAGTCCACCTCCCATTCCGTATGAAAGTGATACGTTTTTGCCATCTTGCTTGGTCCAGCTTTCTCACTCATGTTTTAGCAAGGGCTTAAAATCTGAGGTAATTCGCAGATTAGGTTGTAAGTTTTGCCGCGTTTAGCGCCGTTGTTTTTAGTATGAGCGGTGATTACACCTAAAGCTCAAGATTCAGTTGTCATCTGATTGGTTGCCTGGATGTCAATCAAGTGATGGGATGTTTGATAGGCTGACAATTTTTTATGTCATGTTGCAATCTACCAGTAATGCCTCCGCGACTGACCAGTAGATTGCGATCGACGTAATGAGCACCCCTGGTCTACAGCACTGTCCAATCTTGGTACAAGAAGCATAGGTCTAAATTCTACATAAAAAGACAATAGCCAGTATGGATTCTTTCAAGAAAAGCTGAGTCTTTAACTGTTTTTTTTATTTTTTTTATCTGTTTCATTGGACATCTTGTGATCATTTTTTCATTGCTGCTTAAAAAAAAAAAAGTATCATCTCCTTGGTTTTCTCTAAACTGACTGGACTGGATAATGTTCCAGTAAAGTTTTGCTTCCGGTTATTTTTCCACATCAAACAGACGAGTGCTTTGGTCTTGATACCACATTTATGTCTGCTTACAACCTTTTGAAAAGTGTCAAAAATCCTGCTACATTGATCCCTAACCTTTACAAATAGCAAGGGACGGGTGTAGATGCTGGATGGCAGAGATTTCCGATGATGCCTGAAGGGGATAAAGACAGTGAGCGATTAGCTTCAGAAACATTCTGGTCACCTACACAAACACACACATTGCATGCTGGTTAGTTTTTGCTCAGCATTGTGGTTCATTGTGCGTTTGAGTGCAGATGTGCATAAGACAGCTGATGCTCCAGATGCTTTAGCTGCGATCGCCAGATCAGTCTTTCTCCTATGGAATGCTAAATGATCCAATGTGTGCGTGTGTTTATGTGAATGTTGACAAGTACAGAGCCCTCTCCCTCCTTTGCTGTCCCCTCTGTCAGAGGAAAAATCAATCTACCTGTCAGCCATTGAACACCTTCGGCCTGTTACGTTACCTATCAGCAGAGACACGTGTGTTTGTGTGTGTCTTCTGTCATTCTGTCAATCTCGCATCTGTCTTTGTGCTTTTTTTGTCAGTCTGTCGTGCTGTTTTCCATGTGCCTCTTGCTGCTTCAGATCTTCACTCTCCCCTTTATCGGTCATATTTGACACCGTCGTTGAAAAATTAGAGCTTTTTATTGGCTGCATATCTTTTTTGTCAACTATTTTCTCTACATTCACTTTGATAATAATTCTGTTTATGCTTTTGGAAAACCAGTGTAGTCGCCCATCTTTTGACATTTTTGCAATTTTTTTTTTAGAAGTTAGTAAGAAAAGTAGTGATTAAAACTTAATGTCTACACTTGAAATGTTGTTTTCCAGATCCCCCAGATCAGCTATGCGTCCACAGCACCTGAGCTGAGTGACAACAGCCGCTACGACTTCTTCTCTCGTGTGGTGCCGCCGGACTCCTACCAGGCCCAGGCCATGATGGACATAGTCACAGCGATGGGATGGAACTACGTGTCCACGCTGGCCTCAGAGGGCAACTACGGCGAGAGCGGTGTGGAGGCCTTCATCCAAATTTCCAGAGAAACTGGTAGGAATTGTTTCTCCCCTTCCATTGCTCACTGGCTGATTTTTGCTCAGCAAAAGCTAATCGCAAAAGAGTTTTACTTTAGATGAAATGCTGTGACTTTACCGTTATCATTTTTTGAGATTGAGTTTGTCATTTACACTGGTTTTTGGTAATTGTGTTACAATCAGATGGCATTAAATATTGATCTGAACTCTGTTGCTGGGCATAAAAAAATGTTTGCCATCTCGACCCCTTTAATCCACATAACATTAAATGTTAGTCCGAACACAGTTTGTTGTGAGCCGAACAGTAGGCCTTCCAATTAAATTGATGTTTTGTTGTATTTGTAATCAAAGTGAATTACAAAATATTGTATAGGTGATTTCCTTTTTGTTTTAAAGGAGAAATGAAAAGTGTTTTTAAGCTAATAGTAGTCTAATGAAAAGCATAAAATAAGCTTGTTGAGAAATTTTCACAAGTTAAAAATGTCATCCTAACTCAAATTTAGACTTTGCAAAGTGAAAAAATTCTCATCTGGTGTTTTTGACCCCCCTCCTCCTGCCTGCTCTCCGTCCCCTGAATATGACGTAGGCAGTGCAACGGTCGTCCCTCATACAGTTATATTAGTGTGTGTATCTAGTTGTGGACAAAAAGGTTTCAGAGTGTAGCAATTAGGGATGCAGCAAAAATAATCAATTTTTTAAAGAATCAAGATTCTTAGTCCTGGCAATTCAGAATAGATTCTAAAAGCCCCAAAATCGATTTAAAAACTTTTTTTTAATTTTATTTTGTATTTTTACCGCTCCTGTGCATTTGGCCGCTGTAGAATTTTGGCCATGTAGGGCCACCGTAGTTAGTTAGCCAGGCAGCTCCCAATGGAGCCTGCTAGCAAGGAGGGAGACAGCATGTTTCAACTTGCTCCTTCATCTTTAAAAATCATTTTAGATCCTACTATGTTCTGGGGAAGACAGAGCTTAACAAGACATTGGTAACTGTTTCAGGACATTTTCAACACCCCCACTTCCACGTTAGCATACGGCGCTAGCATGCTAACGTTAGCATGCGGCGGCTAACGCACGGCTATTCGTATTTCCAGGATAGAAATGCCCATTAATGCACTAAATCACCAAACTGTTTTTGACAAACTAAAGTGATATCCTTCAGATTCAAAAAAGTCTTCTGCTTCCATTTTAAATGACAGACAGGAGGACAGTAATGATGGGTTTATAGCTTCAGTGTTATTGTAAGATAGCAAAGGAGGTCTTAATTGTGTCATAAAAGTGCGTCCAGAAAATTACTACAGAAATCACTGCACTTCAGCATGTAGCAGGAAAAATGTAAAAAACTATTTCTTTAAGCTACTGACTTGAAAAAAAAGCATACTAAGTATGTTTATGTGTGTTGTTTACTATATGAAATTCTTGTTATATCGATTTTTTCAGATTTGATTACATTTCTCCTTTAATATTTGGTCTGACTGCTTTTGGACTTGCTATGCTATGCTATGAAGGGCTGTTTTTATGTCACGGGAGCAGTCTGAGCAGTTGAATTATAGTGGAACTGAGATAGTGTTACACTGTTAGTAGTAAAAGTTTAAACATTTTCTATCCACTTATTTTAGAGATGGTAGCTATATAATGCAAACAACAGTCTTTTGTGTGTGCTAGATGATTTTAGGGAACTAAAGCAAAGCTGGATGTGAAAACATGTTTGTCTTCAATGGACGTTCATTGTTGGGTGAAATACAGACGGGAGTTTGCAAGCTTGCACAACACATTATATTGGTAAATGCATGTGCATGCCATTGTTAACAGTGCTGCAGGTTCTTGTATAACATTATACTAGAAGACTTGACTGGCATGCATACATTTTTTGAATATTATCAGAAATGTGGCATCAGATTGTTACACCGACACATACAGCATTAGAAGTCCTTGTGTCAGGTTCATGTCCTTGTCCTTTTTGAGCATTTCTTCCCTTTTGCTCCTATTTTCTGTCCTTTGTTTGTTTTACTTGGATTAAAGGCCACTAGACTCAACTAGAACAATAAAAAAAGGACCACAGAACTCTGAATGTCTCCAAACATCTGTGACTGGTGAATTCTTGTGATAACACTTTGATTACATCAACCCGAGCTAAGTAACTAATGCACAGTATAAAGAGAATAAAGCTCATTCATCTTCTAATTAGTGTAAGTGATTCTTACAGTACACAGCTGCTTTATACTGTGTGAAAAGCTTTTTTTTTCGTCAGTTCATTAAATCCCAGCAGCCATCTGAAGGCAGCAGGGCGCATAATTAACATGGCTTACAGTCTCAAATGTCATTGCCTCCCTTCCATTGGAAATTTTATCTAAAATTGAATTTCATACATTGCAACAATAATATGTTATCATACAACGCCACTGACATGTTTTAACACTGAATAAAGTATAAAGAAAAAAAAAAATCTGTCATTGTCATCTCCATATGGATCTGACTGCAGATTGGAAGAGTTTTGAAATTGGTTGATGCCACTTTGCACAACTCAAACAACAGTAGGCGGCTTTTCATTGTTTGTGCTTCTTTTGTGTTTTTGTGTTTCACAGTGATTGAATCAGTGATGTGACTAATTGAGAGCAAAATTATCACTTTTCAAAACATACATTTATGTCAGTTAGCTTTTCCAAATGCTGAAACATGCATTTATTTAGTGACAGTTTCTAGGAAGGAAAAATAACTACAGGATTTCTAGAGAATGTAACAAGGTTGAGTAATGTCCTCTGGATAGATTATTCTTTGTTGAGAAGTAAGAACAAAGAATAATCTGGAGGACTTGACTCAGCCTTGTTAGATTTATTTACCTGGAATATTGTGCATGCATCTGGACATTTTGAACCACTTTGGCCAGGATTGCCTCAAACTACATAGTTTTAAGAGTTTGAGCAGACAGGAACCACCTGAGATTCAACCTCCGATGCAGACAGAGTGACACCTTTCCCCAGAGCCTGCGACTCAAATTTTCTGTCAGTGGGCACCAGGCAATTGAGCTCCTTCAGAAGGCACAGACCCAGCTGAGGCAGACCAATTTTCATGATACTGTAGTCGTTAAAAACCATAGGAGAGCACATCAGACAAAAGTTAATAGCATGCCTAGATCATACCACATTTCAGCAAGTGATTGATTTCACAGATAAGCTACGCTTAGCACAGCATATCAAGTTCATTCAACCTTTACAGTATTTATACAGGTTAGTCCCATTGAGCCTCGGGGACTCATTTACAAGAGTCAGAGTCAGATATTCTTTATTGTCATTCGTACTACATGTGGTACATGTGATGAAACGAGATTATGTACACAGGGTCCCAGTTTCATCCAACAATAAAATGTAAAAGAAAAACATTAAGATATGAACTAAGAAAAACACCAACTAAAAATACACTAAGCATTAATATCATAGAATAACATTACTCCAAACAGCAGCATGGACATGAGTTTGTATGAGCAGATGAACACGAATGAACACAGCAGCATGAAACTGATTTTTGTCAACAGCAACATGAAACAGATCAGCAGCAACATGAAACAGATCAGCAGCAACATGAAACAGATCAGCAGCAACATGAAACAGATCAGCAGCAACATGAAACAGATCAGCAGCAACATGAAACAGATCAGCAGCAACATGATGTGATATTTCACAGTGATTATTCTGGTTAGATATTCATGAGTCTAACAGCCTCAGGGTAGAAGCTGTTCCTCAGTCTAGTGGTTCTACACTTAATGCTCCTCAACCTCCTTCCTGAGGGGAGTGGGGTAAAAGGTGTGTGTGCTGGGTGAGTGGGGTCCTTCATGATGCAGGTGGCTCTCTTCCTGCATCTGGAGGTGTAGATGTCTGTGATGGTGGGGAGGTTGACTCCAACAGACTTCTGTGCAGCCTTCACCACTCTCTGTAAATCAGAACAAGCGTTCAATACAAAAACTCTCTGTAAAGCTTTTCTTTCTGCAGCCTCCATGTCACACGTTGATGCTGGAACACAGGATGCTCTCCACTGCACACCTGTAGAAGGAGGTGAAGACTGAGCTTCCAAGACCAGCTCGTCTCAGCCGCCTGAAGAAGTAGAGTCTCTGATGAGCTTTCTTGATCAGGCTGGTGGTGTTGTTGCTTCAGCTGAGGTTATTGTTCATGTGTACACCCAAGTACTTGTAGCTGGAGACCACTTCCACCGCAGGATCTCTTATGGTAAATGGAGCTTATTTATATAGCGCTTTCCAGCCCCCTATGAAAAGCGCTTTACAATACCAACCATCCACCCATTCATACACACATTCATACACCGGTAGCGGCAGACTGCCATGCAAGGCGCTTTCCAGTCCTACCGGGAGCAACTCGGGGTTAAGTGTCTTGCCCAAGGACACAACGACACATGGTGTGGGGAACGTGGATTCGAACCGCCAACCTTCCGATCGGGGGACAACTGATCGGGGGACCACTATGCCACGGCCACCCCCTATCTTCAATGGGGTGTGGGTGTTTGTTCCTTCTGAAGTCCACAATCATCTCCTTTGTCTTCTTCACATTCATGTGAAGGTTATTCTCTTTGCACCAGTTCTCCAGGTGTTTCACCTCCTGCCTGTAGCTGGACTCATCATTGTTTGTGATGCATCCCACCACTGCTGTATCATCTGCAAACTTTACAATGTGACAGCCTGGATGGGTAGCTGCACAATCATATGTGAGCAGAGTTAACAGGAGCGGGCTCAACAGACATCCTTGAGGAGAGAGAAGAGAGACCTGGTTTTAACAAAGAGTAATGACAACAGCAGGCAATCATAAAAGAAAGCATACAAATTGAGAAGAACAAATGAAAGAAAATGATATTAAAAAACTAAAACAGCTAGATTGTAAAGTGATGTAGAATACTAAAAACAGGAACCTTGGTTTTTGCCATGAACTTAGCAGGTGATAGTCCAATACCTGGCAACAAACAAAGTTTAATTTACTGGTTACTCTTCAAGCCTATCTCAATCTTAAAGGTATTGTGACATGATGTTTGAACTATGCATAAAGTGGCATAACATATATATGTTGTATCATTCAACTATGTTCGTTTTTACAAGCAAAATGATAAATCAATGAATAATAATAATAATAATAATAATAATTAATTCAATTTATAACGCAATGAAAATTTGTTTCAAAGTGATTTTAAACTTGGTGCTGTGTTTCATCACGGGAAATCCGGGTACTTCCGCATAGGGCTGGGCGATATGGACAAAAATTCATATCTCAATATTGTTGTGATATATCGCGATATACGATATATATCTCAATATAATTTTCTTTCCATAAAAGAATAACAAAAATATATTTCTGAGTCAAAGCTTTGTCCCAGTTGTCACACAGCAACATTTATTAACAAACAGCTGTAACTCTACAAAATAAATGTCTAAAAAATGAACTATTTACATACATTACTTTATTTTTTAGACATTTATTTACACCTATTAAATAATAGTCCTCTTCAGCTGAGGGCAGCTGTGGCTGAGAGGCTAGAGCAGTCTCCTCCAATGGGAGAGCTGGGAGTTCAATTCCACCAGCAGTCACATGCTGAAGTGTTCCTGGGCAGTGGGCAACACTGAACCCCTCATTGCCTCTGATGTGTGTCCCATCAGTGTATGAATGTGATAAAGTACTGATTATTCTTTGTACAGTTCTAGTAGAGTGCTGTATGAATGGGTAAATGAGGACACAGATTGTGTTTTAAAGAGCTTTGAGTGTCTTGATAAGATAGAAAGGTGCTTTCACTTTAGTCAGTGTGTTTGTGAACTGCAGTAAAGTGAACCTCCACTCAGAAACGTGAACCGAGAGGCGGAGACATTATTAAATCAGCAGTTTATCATATCGCTAAAGACACGGTCAGTCTCAGCTGTGGAAGAAGACAGCTAAAGCGTTAGCCATCTTGTTAGCCGCTAAGGACCGTATCTTTAGTGATATGATAAACTGCTGATTTATTAATCTCTCCACCTCTCTCTGTTCCTCTCATAAAGCTCTGCGGTGCAAGCACGGCTAAATGAGCTCAGAGCCGTGGTTTGTTTAAGGAAGCAGCAGGCTGTAAAAACACTCGGTTCTGCCGTTTCACGGTTCATGCTCCACTCCGCTGTTTAAATGGTGAAAAAGATTCGTAGTTCCGACCTTTCATCGGGATTATTTTCAGCATCGTCTACAAATATATTTTTTCTGCCCTCATCTGACAATTTAAATCAAAACTAGCTCAGAAAGAACATATTTTTTCCCCCTCAGCAGCTAGCGTCGCTCTTCATATCTGCCGTGTTTACTTGTGCTGAAAGTCTCCGCGGCTCCGCCCTCCTGCAGGCAGGAAGGAGGGTCTGTGTTCAGTGAAGGAGAAGGAGGGGGCGAGTGGGAGAAAACAGACAGCAGGAGGATTCTCGATATAAACGATATAGCCATTTTAACCATCGTACATTGAAAAACTTGCGATACATCGAGTATATTCGATACATCGCCCACCCCTACTTCCGCATGCAACGTCATGTGACATAGGGATATGAAATTCTGTCTGCGGCTGCTATTAGAACTCAGTTTCATTGTCTTCAAGATCGCCTATTTTTTTTGTACAACATGAAAAATGCCGGTACGTTGTGTCTCATTTGGGTGTTCTAATATCGCCAGTGAACAAGTGAGCCTTTTCACTTTCCTAAAAGATGAAAAACTTCGTCAAGAATGGACAAAACAATCTCGGAGTCCCCCTCGCTCCCTGAACGGTAAGGCTCAAATAAATATTGCTGCAGACCTACATTATAACCAGCTGTTTCTTGTTCATCACCCGAACTAACTTTGGCTTCCCAAACTGAAGACAAATCGCTCAAATCTTCACTTAAATTGCTTAATTCCTCGGTTTCTATATTCTCTGCCATTATTTACAATGTGCGTTCATTACATTGCGTCATAAAAATGTGTCAGCGTTTGACCCCTCCTTTCTCCACCCGAAAACTGCAACGCACTGCAGAGACGTCATTAAAACAATTTTATAAAAAATACTTTTATATATGAATTATTCGAAGCATCTGTGTACAAAAAAATCAAAGCTGAGTAGCTCCTCTTTCTAAAGATGTCTATGGTTTAGCATATTGTCACAATACCTTTAACAACACACTGGTAGACAGTCACACGCCAGGGAGACAGAAAAGTGGGTGAATAATTTTTTTCCGACCGACAGCTCACCTTGCCAGGGACTGAACTTTGTGGTTGCGCCAAGAAGAATTCCTCTGATGGAGATGATCACAGCCACAGTATCAGTCATCTGCTACAATAAAATTGCAGAGTTTGAAGCAGAACAACTTACCGGTAGGAACAAAGTTTCAACCTGCCTCAGCAACACCAAACCACCACCTTCCAACATCAGCAGAGAGGAGAGGGACGTGCTCAGCATTCTGTGACAACAAAGAAGAATCTGCCAAAAGGAAATATTTTTAAAATTTATTCCATGAATGGAATAGTGAGACCATGTTCTAACCGGTGCCGCTTTGGGATTCCATGAATGGAATAGTGAGACCATGTTCTAACCGGTGCCGCTTTGGGTGAATTAAACTTAGGGAACAAGAATGACATGGGCACAAAAAAATTCTGAAATCAGGAAATGGATGACTTGTCTGTTTTGATTTAAATCTTAAAAAGCTCGGGCCCTGTGGTCTTTAGAGCATCAAGTTGTGTAAATGCATCCCCAAATCAGTCTATGGAATCCTCTAAGTGATGTTGACAGATCAAAATGCTGTCAGTTTCTCTTGTTTGTACCTCAGTTGTGTATTAGAACGCACCATATTGAGGGCTGACAAATATTAACGGAGTGAAAGAGCTCAAGACGAGCAAAGCATCCTTAAGAGAAAATGTCAATGGAGATTTCTCCCTTTTGATATATTTTGATCATTCCCTTTACAGCAGTCTTTCTCAGCATAGCTTTTTTCCTTCATTGTATGTGTGCTGCTGCAGAGATGACAGCTCTGCATGCGTGTTTGTGTGTGTCCACTGTGGTCTATCCGTCCAGCGCTCTGCCTCTCTGGAGCCACCTCACCCGGGGGCTGGATGCTGTGACAGTCAGCACATAGATATTTTCTGTGGTGTCAGATCGCTGTCCGTGTGAGGCCCCCCTCTAAAGGCTAAAGCAGTTCTCAGCATTTGTGTGTTGTGTTTGTGTTGTGCAGGTCAGCCTAGTGTTTTCTTCTTCTGAGTGTGTATGGGTGGGTGACATGCTGTGACAGCAGCCAGTTAGTTGTTTATTCTGCAGCTCTTTTTAAGATTCAAACCAAACCCAAAGGATGAAGCGATGGCAGAGCAGGACAGAGCTGGGGACAGCTTATGGGATGTTAGTGTGTGTTTATAATAAAGTTGTGGAAAAACAGATGGCAAAGGGACAAGATAATAGAAGCAAATTAAAAACCTAGCATTACTTAGAGGAACATTAATCACCAGCTGCTGCACACCAGAGTTTTACACCAAATTATTTTTATTTTTTTGAGGAGTAATGGATTTATAGTTTTAGTTAGACCTTGAAAATAATATAATGCTTAATTGCATGCAATATTGTGAGAGTATGTGTTGAGAATGGCTTTTGGCTACTACCACAACAAATTTCAGCTCAATATCTATTAAACTGACTGAAGTATAGTCATTATTGTAGATGTATGATTACTTTATGAACGTTAGCCTCTCAGCTACTATCATACTAAATTTTAGCTTAACGTCTTTAAAGGGGACCACACATGCAAAATTCACTTTTTAATGTTTTTTTTACTCAACTTTGGGTATGTACTTCATAAAAAAACAGTCCTAGTGCCAAAAAAATGCACCCAGTGGTTTATTTACTCTAAGTATATTTATTTATCTTTGATAGAAACACAAAGTTTTCAAATCCTGCGGTTTGTGACGTCACAAACCGCAGCCACAACCCACCTCAAACCTGAGTCCAGCCCCTCACCTAGCAACCCCTGGTTAGGCTCAACCCACTTCAGTATAATAGACGTGACGGTTGTTTTTCCTGATTTCATCTCATCTTTTGTTTAAATGTTCTTAATTTCATGTGTACAGCACTTTGTTGCAGCTGTGGTTGTTTTAAATGGCTTTATAAATAAAGTATAATTGTTATTTTTACATTTTAGTTCAATTTTTAGCGTATTAGCGATCGCTCCCAACAAGCAGCCGGCAAACGGAAAACGAGCGGACTGCCGGCAAAGAGACCATCTGCAGCTGTGAGCTGGCTGGTCAGAGGTTGCCTCATACGGATAAATTAACTGGAGACACTCAGTGAACTTTGTGTATGTCTGGACTGAAGCAGAGATCGCTCCCAAAAGTGCTGCATGCAACGAGCGGACATAAAAGGGCGGAGGATGAACGAGCTATTTTTAGCATCGGATTCGGGCTAAAAGGAGCAGCTCATGGCGGCGCGCGCAGACGGCTTTCGGTAAGTTATCTTAAGCTAGCACTAACAGTAAGTCAAATGAGTAATAAAAAAAGAGCTAATTTTAAAACAACAACAGATTAGAGATACTGGCTCTTACAGAGGGCGGAGTAAATGTAAACAGATCTTTGAAGGGCGTGACCATGAGAGCTCATTATCATAAACCAGTCGTTCAAAACGAAAGTTAAAAATGGCAGAATTAAAAAGGGTATAATTGATTATCTAAGAATTATTTTGTGTATTAAATTCATTCATTCAACCTTTATTTATACAGGCTAGCCTCGTTGAGTCACGGGGACTCATTTACAAGAGGGACCTGTTTCACTCACACCAAATAACCATCCACTCTCACACTCACACCTAGGGTCAATTTAGAGTCACCAATCAGCCTAACAAGCATGTTTTTTGGTTGAAAATTGAAATTGAATTAACAATGTCTGGATAGCCCACAGACTTACCATAAAATTTTTAAAAACCTATCTGTGGTCCCCTTTAAAATTAATTAAATTATGACTATTGTTGTATTTTATAAGGTCAGTTGATTGCAGTGGCCATCTCACTATACACTGCCTGGCCAAAAATAAAGTTGCCGCCAAAAAAAGGTCACACACTAATATATGTTTGGACCACCTTTAGCTTTGATTACAGCATGTGTTCACTGTGGCATTGTTTCGATAAGCTTCTGCTTTAGTGTCGCGCTCCTGCCACGTGTCCCCCTGGTGGGTGTTCCTTTGCCTGCGGGCGTGCTTGGGGCCCTCACTATCTGGGGTTGGGCGCTTGGGCGTTTGTCGGCTCGGCCTGGTGGCTGCCTGGTGGGGCTCTTGTCCTCTGGTCCTGTCGGGTCTGGGCCTGAGGGGTGGGCGTCCCCGGTGCCCGGGCCTCGGTGACCGGCCCTGGGGCTACGTCGGTGCGGCGGGCTCCGGCGGGGGCCTGTGAATTTGTCGCGGTTGACCCCGGGGGGTCATTGTGTGTGGTCGCTGGTGGGGTTCGTCCGGTTCTTCCCCTTGGTCGGATCTGGGGAGTGGGCGAGTGGCTCGTCCTGTTCGGGTGGCCCTGGGGACTCTGGGCTCGGGGTCCTTCCTGGCGTCTTGGGCTTTGATCGCTCCTTCGTCTGCCTCGGGCTTTGGGGGGCGGATCTCTGATGCTTCACAGTCGCTACTAAATGTTCTATTGGAGGAACCTTATTCACTTATGCATGCTCACAACCACACACAAATGGATGCAGGGATGTATATGTAGATATATGCAGATATGTAGATGGGTATATGAATGAATATAAATGTATATGTATGTATACTGTATATATATTTGTAGGTATGGGTATGTGTATTTATAGAAATCTACTGCTAGGTCATGAATATTGTTAGTCTTTATGCATGTATGTTTCGTTGCTGTATTCTTTCATGTGCTTTGCAGGATTGCGGACGGAGGTTGGGTGTGTTTGCCTTGTGCTCTTTTTGTGGATAATTGTTGTTTTGTTGTCTTACTTTCTCTTTTCTTTCTCTCTCTAAAAAAAATAAAAAAAATACATATTGGAGTGAGAGGATGGCTATAAGGTGAGAAGGGAGGCCATCTATAAATGAAAAAAAATAAATATAAAAAACATAAATAAAAATAAAATTATGACTATTGTTGTATTTTATAAGGTCAGTTGATTGCAGTGGCCATCTCACTTTACACTGCCTGGCCAAAAATAAAGTTGCCGCCAAAAAAAGGTCACACACTAATATATGTTTGGACCGCCTTTAGCTTTGATTACAGCATGTGTTCACTGTGGCATTGTTTCGATAAGCTTCTGCAATGTCACCAGATCTATTTCCATCCAGTGTTGCATCAATTTTTCACCAAGATCTTGCAGTGATGACTAGGCGCTAGGCATGAAGGGGTGCATCACTTCACCTGCCTCTCTTCTTACCCTGATGTGCCTATCACTCTGGAACAGGGTAAATCTGGACTCATCAGACCACATGACCTTCTTCTATTGCTCCAGCGTCCAATCTTTATGCTCTCTAGCAAACTGAAGCCTTTTTTTCCCCGTTAGCCTCACTGATTACAGTAGTGGTTTTCTTAAGGCTACACAGCTGTTCAGTCCCAATCCCTAGAGTTCCCTAAAGTGTAGATTGACTGATAAAGGTACTCCAGTGAATATTTCCTGGGAGTTTTGTTAAAATGCGTTCAGTGGTTTATGAGAAATTTTGCTGACTGTTGACTTCTGGTAATGCCAAAGTTAACACATTATGCATGGGGGTACGAGTTGGGCATTAATCTCAGTAAGTTTTACAGATACTGAGCTTAGCATTTGTTGCTGTGGGAGCTGAGGTGTAGCCATTTTTGTGTTTCCTAGAGTTGACTAGCTATGGTGGCTATTTTAAACAAGATTAAATTAAAAAGTTCATTGTAGATGTACATCTAAAGATGTATCTGTAAAGGTTACATTAAAATCTGTTCAGTGATTCAAAAAGGAAGAAAAACTACACAAGTTCCACACATCTTAATATAGATTCAAAGCCATCTCTGCCTTTGCAAAAAAAAAAAAAAAATCCACTCATGCATGCTATGTTCACATTTATATTTATATATACGCTCAGGCACGTGGAACTCTCCTACACAAAGAGCCACGGGGATTTCTAGGTGATTATTTTGTGATTACAGTGTAATAATTGCAAGGCAATCTGATTAGTGGCTCCAAACAGCCATATAAATTAGTGTGTAATTATCCGCTGGTACTTGTTGACAGTGTGTATGTAAAATAGTGCCTTCATGAATGCGTACATGCATGTTAATCATCTAAAAGTTTCTAAATAAATGCTTAAGCCTCATTTGCACAAGTCAAATGTCACAGAAAGTTGCATTGGATTTGTGCTTTAAAGATGGAAGTTATTCAACAGTGCCTAGTCATGCTTCTTCATTGCGAACCTGTACTTTTTCTTACACAGCACACTAAGAAAATGTATTTGCCTCCCTAATACAGTATTTGAAGCTGAGTATGTCCTACTTACATTTGTTACTACAGTACACAGCTGCAAAATCGTGCCACTCCCAGGAGAAGTTCATTTGAAAATCCTGCACAACTAATTTTTCAGCCTAGCTCACAGCAGTCAGCAATATCTTTGTTTCTGCAAGAAATGCTTCAGGGAAAGTTGGAAATATATTCAAAATTTTAGGTTTCAGCAAAGATTGAATCAAAAGAAGTCAATGACATTTGATTGCATCAACTTTCATATTGTTGCATAGCACTGTACTGCCACTAATGGCATACATTTAAATTGTCTTTGCTCTGTGAAATTCTTCAAAGCACAGTGTAAAATAAGACTTTTCTCATCAACCCCAGCACCTGCGTTAGTTATCATTTGCACTTCAGTGACCTTCCGTAATTTATGGCGATCAAGGCAAGGATGTTCCTTGTCCCCATTTACAAGTTAAATTAAACTCCCAGTGGAAGCAATAAGATGTCAGAATGATGTATACAGTTAGAATCTGTATTGAGTCATTTATAACGTGGCTTCAAATGCTCAAGAGGAACGAGAATACAATACTTAGTGGAGTAAAATTTGGGAAAATGCTTGTATCCATTGTTGTAAGGAAAGGAAGATTTGCATATACTGTATATATATTTTTTTTCATTTCGTCCATCTATTCATCCATCCCTCCATCCCACCCCTCCCTTGTTTTCCATGGTCGAGTTGCAGAGGTAACAGGTATTCGTTTGTCTCAGGGTCTTCTCCTAGTAGGACATGTCTGGAAAGCATCCAAAGGGATGTGCCCATGAGGCAACATAATCAGCCGATCAAACCACCTCATCTGCCTCTTTTTGATGTAGAGCAGCAGCAGCTCTACTGTCAGAGCACCTCACCTTATCTCGAAGGCTGAGCTTTACCACCCTGAAGTGGAGCCCATTTCAGCCACTTGTTCTAATTCATGCCAAAGGTTACCACAGGCTGTACCACAAGGTTCAGTCTTAGGACCAACTCTCTTTACAATCTACATAGCTAATGTAGGTCAGAGCATCCCTGATGCATCCTTACATTTCTATGCTGATGATACAGTTGTTTACTGCCAAGCTAAAACAGTAGCTAAGGCTTTCCAGTTTCTGCAATCCGCTTTTGACATCATTCAGTCAGATCTGTTCCATCTCAAACTTGTCCTAAATGCTGATAAAACAAAAGGGATGTTTTTTCAAGTAGGAAGTGCATCAAGCAGAGAAAACATCTAAGGAGATTGCAGAAACTACTAAAACTGAGTTAAGAACTGTCAAACGCATTATTAAAAACGGGAAGGATAGCTGGGAGTGGTGGCGCAGAGGTTAGATAAGGTGCGCTTGTGATCAGAAGATCGCCGGTTCAAGCCCCGGTACCAACAACATCAAGAATAGGTGGGATAAGTGAACCAGTCACACCTGTCTCCACTCTCATCTGTCCCACTCTGGGCCCTTGAGCAAGGCCCTTAACCCACACCATCTGCTCCCCCGGGAACCCTAGATAGCAGCTCTCTGCTCCACACAGAGGGCTGTTGTAGCTTGGTGGTCTGTGGTTGTGTCAGGAAGGGCATCCGGCATAAAAACAACGGTCAAGTCTTCATGCGACTAGTTCGCTGTGGTGACCCCTGATGAAGGGAGAAGCCGAAAGAAAAAAAAAAATAGGGGGGACCCATCGTCTTCGAGGAAGAAATGTGGCTGGAGCGCTTAAACTTTTGGTAAACGGACTGTACTTATATAGCACCTTTCTATCTTATTGAGATACTTAAAGTGCTTTACATTACAATCTGTGTCCTCATTTACCCATTCATACAGCCCTCTACTATATATCTACAAAGCTAATTGAACAAATCATTCTAAAGAGACTGATCAGTGCTTTAGGTCACATTCATACACCGATGGGACACACATTGGAGGCAACGAGGGGTTCTTTGTCTTGCCCAGGGACAATTCAACATGTGACTGCTGGTGGATTCAAACCCCCAACTCTTGCATTGGAGGGCGACTGCTCTAACCACTCAGCCACAGCCACCCATTTGGTGAAATCAAATGGAAGAAAAACAACAGTAGCACTCAGGGCTATGTTTTTTGTTTATGACAAATGATTGACTGTTGTCGCGGTTGATCAACCTTAAATAACCGGGGAAAGAGCTATAGCCCAGTCAATAATGGATTCACTGGGCTAAAATTTAATGAGAGCAGTGGACTGTAATCCACATGACTTACTTTGGACTCAACAAATTACGATATTTTTGGTCAAAACATGAACATACAGGGCAGTGGTAATATTTCTTCAAGGAATGCTGGTTTATATTAAGAATATATATATTCAACATCTTCATTAAGTAGATCTGTTTAAGCTACACATTTCCACATTTTGTTTTTGTGATTATGTTTTAGAGTTTGGTTATTATTTAATTAACAATCCTGTATTTTTCCTACTATGTTCTATGAATAAACAATACTTTTTAGTTGGTATTGATGTCATGAGATAAAAAAAACAGGTTTGTTTAGAAGCAATAAGTCAAAAGTCAAAGTCAAAGTCAACTTTATTGTCAGAACTGCAATATGTACAGGACATACACAGGATTGAAATTGTGTTTCTCTCGGTCCCGCGGTGCAACAGTAACCATAAATAAATTAAAACAGTCTAGTTTTAAAGTGACATTTATGCTTTTAAATGATATTTTTATGGTTTTGCCGTCATCTAACGTACTGAACTGAGATTTTACAGTGTATTTTTACAGTATCTTTTTTTAATGAGACTATAACACTGTAGTGATGTTCAGCCCAGATCTAAGTACTTCTACAGAACTGAGTAACAGCTCACAGATGTTTAATCAGCTGTTTATCTTGCATGCATTCAGTCCACAAATCTCATACAGAGAACAATGTTGAAGCTGTCTTCACCACCTGCTTTGCAAGATGCTTTGCAGCCCACCTCCAACCTGGCACTTCCCTGTCATACTGTGCCTGATGTAATCAGTGACATGACTGTTACCATGAAAGTTGCTTTCTTATGTTCAGTAGGTGGTCTCTGATGCTCTGATGCTCCTGTGTCTGCCACAGGGGAAAAAAGCTCCTGTTTTGTTTTTACCTTCACTGAGCGTCCCTGTACAGTCTTCTCACAGTTGATAGAGACCAACTCAGAGGTTGATGTATAAATACATTTTATGTTCAAATTATAACTCAGAAAAAGTTGATATAATCACCATATCTCCTATTGAACATTTAGAGATGCTGAATCTCTGTAGTAAAGATGAGCAGAGGCTCATGTGTCTGTGAAACCTGCATCTAAACTTTA
>JBBPBX010023698.1:16842-29802 GCA_038048925.1 Garcialebias charrua | reverse complement strand
TAAGTAAACTTATTTATTTACAAAAGTAATGGGATGACATCACTCTCCCCCCCTGTGCCTATGATCACTCACAATTATGCATTTAGACAATAAGGGTCTGGGTTAGAGTTGAAGTGGAGGGGAAACTGGTATAATGCCAGCCTTTGCTCCTTCTCTTTCCTTTTTAAGTGCACTTTGCAACAACACACACAAACAGCACATTTGGGGACGGGTGTGTGTGTGTCGGGGTCTAGATTTGTTAATTTCAATTTTATTTATTTATTTATTTTTTATTTATATAAACAAATAGTTTTATTTTTATTATTATTTTTTCTCTCACCCCCGGGTTGCTTGGCGGACATTCTGGGGGTGGGCCGTCGGGGTTGTCCTAGCATATGGGGTGGTTCAGGGCCTGGGGGTTCGCCGTGGGCGGGGCTGGCATTACGCTCTCCCTGCTTGGGCTCGGGTGTCCTGTCCTGTCAACGGGGCGGGGGTTGGGCCGAATCGTGGATGTCGGCTACTCTCCACCCTAGAATGAATGGGCCTACCTCCTGGGTTTGGGTATGTCTTGGACCTAGGGGGTATAGAGGGTGCATCAGGATTATGAATGGAACGTGTCGTTATTGTTTGTCTTTGTGTGAGTGAGGATGAGGGTGGGTCTGAGTGAGTGTGTCTGTGTATGAATGTCTAATTGTCAGGCTTGGATTAGGACTGCCCCCTCTCTGTTACATCTAAGGCTACTTGGTGTTGCGCTCCTACCTCGTGGCTCCCGGGTGGGTGTCCTTTTGCCTGCGGGCGGGCTGGGGGCCCTTGCTGTCGCCTTTGGGGGTTGGGCGCTTGGACGTGTGTTGGCTCGGCCTGGTGGCTGCCTGGTGGAGCTCGGGTCCTCTGGTCCTATCAGGTCAGGGCCTGAGGGATGGGCGCCCCCGGTGCCCAGGCCTCGGTGGCCGGGCCTGGGGCTACGTCAGTGCAACGGGCTCTTGCAACGGGCTCTGGCGGGGGCCTGTGGGCTTGTCGCTGTTGGCCTCCCGGTGGTCATTGTGTGTGGTCGCTGGTGGAGCTCGTCCGGTTCCTCCCCTTGGTCGGATCTGGGGAGTGGACAAGTGGCTTGTCCTGTTTGGGTGGCCCTGGGGACTCTGGGCTCGGGGTCCTTCTTGGGGTATTGGGCTTTGATCGCCCCTTCGTCTGCCTCAGGCCTTGGGGGGACGGATCTCTGATGCTTCACGGTCGCTACTTAATGTTCTATTAGAGGAACCTTATTTACTTATGCATGCTCACAACCACACACAAATGGATGCAGGGATGTATATGTAGATATCATATGCATATATGCAGATGGATATGTGATAGTATACTATGTATATATATTTGTAGGAATGGGTATGTTTATTTATGGAAATCTACTGCAAGGTCATGAATATTATTAGTCTTTATGCATGTATGTTGCGTTGCTGTGTTCTTTCATGTGCTTTGCAGGATTGCGGACGGAGGTTGGGTGTGTTTGCCTTGTGCTCTTTTTGTGGATAATTGTAGCTTTGTTGTCTTACTTTATATCTTTCCTTTCTCTCTATTAAAAAAAATTAATATCGATGTGAGAGGATAGCTGTAAGGTGAGAAGGGAAGCCATCTATAAAAGGAAAAAAGTAAGTAAACTTATTTATTTACAAAAGTAACAAAATAAACAGCTGGCAGTGTAGCAACTCTAAACGGAGGAGACACAGAGGGAGTAGCAGTCATGAAGCCTTGACAGGACAAGGACAATTCGGACACAAAGACTAGATGCCAAGGGACTGAATATAGACAGACACTGATGAGTAGGAATGAGAGACACCTGCGGTGATTAGGATTAAACACAGGTGAGACAGTGCTGGGTGACTGAAGGATGGATGCTAAGGGACTGGTAAACATAAAGGAGATACAACATAAAGGACCAGACCCAGAAACCCTACAGAGCCCCTCCCCCTCCCCTCAAGGGATGGCTCCTGAAATCCCAAGGAGAGCGCCACCCATTGGGAGGGGGGTGGAAAAAAAGAAAGAGACCAGTAGGACATAGCAAACAGAAAACCGAAAGGTAGGAACCTGGGTAAACACAAACTAGACACAAAAGGGATGAACACAGAAAACCCCAAACCCCTTTTGATTCAAGGCGGGTGGTCAGGAGACCAGCCACAGTAAGACAGAAGATCTGGAGGGCGGCCTGGCGACCATCCGTCGATCGACCAAGGGTCAAGTGGACGGCCAGAACGCCAACCGTCCCAAGACCAGGGCTCTGGTGGACGACCAGGTGGCCGGTCCCTTGTGACCAGTAGAGGAACTACAGCTAGAGAAGACAAGACCCTCAGGATGGCTGTAGTTGGATGAATGAAGCCCCTCGTAGAAGAGAGGACCCCTTTTGAAATGAGGACCCCTGGAGACCTGAGGACCCCTGGAGATGCGAGAGCCTCTGCAACTGGTGAAGAGATTAGCAGAGAAGCTACCGCTGCGGGCGATGAGATGAGTTGTGGAGCTTCTACAGCGTACAATGAGATGAGTCGTGGAGCTCCTGCTGCAGGCGATGAGAGGAGTCAAGGAGCCTACGTCGCAGGCGAGGAGAAGAGATGTGGAGCCTCTGCCGCAGGCAAGGAGAAGAGATGTGGAGCCTCTGCCGCAGGCAAGGAGAAGAGATGTGGAGCCTTTCCCGCAGGCGAGGAGAAGAGATGTGGAGCCTTTGCCGCAGGCGAGGAGAAGAGATGTGGAGCCTCTGCCGCAGGTGATTAGAAGAGATGTGGAGCCTCTGTTGCAAGCGATGAGAGGAGCAGTAGACCCTCCATAGACACGAGGATCTCTGCTGTAAAGGGGACCCCTAAAGAGTCGACGACCCCTGTTGGAGCGAGGGCCTCTGCAGACACGAGGACCTCCGCAACGAGGACCTTTGATAAAGCGAGGACCTTCTCTGTGAAGACCCTCGGCGAAGCGAGGACCTCCGATGGTGAGAGGACCTCTTCAGTGAAGACCCCCGGCGAAGTGGGGACCTCTGATGGAGTGAGGACCTCAGAAGGAGGAGTGAGGACCTCTGTAGCAAAGACCTCCATCGGTTAGGAGACCCCCATCGGTGCGGAGACCTCCAGATATATACAGATATATGTATGGATGTATGTTTAGTTGCAAGGATCACTTTGCTGTGGTGGCTTTCTTGAATTTGGTAAACTCCAACAGTGAATCAACCCCTGGAACATTCACTAAAATCTATTGAGTGATTACTGATAGTTCCCTTATCAGTCTTGTCACTCGGTGCAACATATCACTATGGGAAATTGTGCCCGCGCAGTTTACCTGAAGGAATACAATCACGCCTTTACGGCGGGGGCGTCAGCGTCGCACCAGAGGCCCCACCCTCTGGGTACTTAAGCCGCTGACACCCATCCATCGATCTCTTATTGCCCTTCACCTCACTTAAACCTGAACTCTCTCTCTCTCTTCGCGGGACTTCTCTGTTGCTTCATCACTCGACCAGAGTTGAGCTTGCTCCCTACACAGAGCGCACAAAGTATTATTCTTGCGTACTACTGGGCTAGCGAAAGCTAGTCCGGCACAATTTTCCTTAACCTCAAAGTTTTTTCTTCTCCTCTTTCCGTAGACTGCTTCGCTCGACAGCGCTAACTGCGTCACACCGCTACCTCTACTAACTCGTAGCAAGGCTAGCCAACAAAAGCGACGCAATGGAGGAGACGTCTCAAATTAGAAGAAAAAGGATTTTGGAAGGACTCGCTCGTCTTATCTCGGACATGCCTCCGGAGATAGGAAAGCGAAAGACAAGACTTCCAAAAAAGACCACCAGGACGGCCAGCCCGACCTCGCACGCCCGCCCTAGCGGATACGTTTTTTCCCTCTCAGCGATGGACACCCACGAGGCCTGTCCTGTCTGCTTGGGGATGTTACATGCAAACATGGCGTTGGACGCACCCGAGTCATGTCCACATTGCAGCCAGATGCTGGAGACGGTGAGGAAGCACCAGGCGGACTTCGTCGCCAAGGCTATGGGGGCCGCTACGGTGCCAGCGGACCCGGACACCACTGAGCCTCTGACTCCCACGCCGGAGCTCAAGAGCATGGCTTTGGATGACAGCACCCGAGTCGAATGGGGCGACAAACCAGATGTGCTGGCCCCCATGGTGGACTTAACTGTCGAATTTGACACTCGAGGCATGATGAACGAGGACGAGATCTCGATTTCAGCCTCAGGTGAATTTTCTGCAGATGACGCTGATGTCGGGTACGGGAAACAGGGAGAAGACCTCTCCCGCACCCCGGTACCTGTGCTCCCGGAGACGGATTTTTCCATCCCCGCTCTGTTCAACTTGTGTCACAGAGCAGCGGATGTACTGCAGATCCCATGGCCGGAGCCTCCACCTCGTCAACAAGTCACGAGGTTGGCAGGAAATTATTTTTATTCAAAGCAGCAGGCCGCCACGAGACAAAGGATGCCCATCTTCTCTGACTTCCTCACACAGCTGACTCGCACCTGGGCTCAGCCCAGAGCTCCCATGCTGTTGCCGCTCTCGCAGTTTCTCGTCGTGGACGGGATAGATGAAGTGGGAATAGCCAATGTGCCTCAAATTGAGGACACGTTGGCATCTCATTTGGCTCCCAGGTCATCCGGGACAAAACCAACTCTCCCTAGCAAAGCCTGTCGAGCCTCGGCTTCTCTGCTCGAGAAATGCTACAGGGCTCAGGGCCTTGTAGCGTGCGCGATGAACGCGTCCGCAATGATGTAGGCGTACTTGGCTGAAAAACTACAAGAGCTCCAGGTAACGTCAGACAAGCAAGCTGTCGCCGAGCTACTGGATGAAGCCCGCAGGGCAACAGACTTTGTGCTCTGCATGAAAGGGACAGCAGCTTTTGCAAAGGGCAGAGGAATGGCGGAGGAGGACCAGCCCCCGCTTCGTTTTACACCACGGAGCCGGGAATACACAAATCAACCAAACCCGTGACACGTCCGCGTTCCAGGGCTACGTGCCGAAAGAATCTGATGACCCACCTTCCTGGCCACCTATTCATCAGACGCCAGTAAGGGACAGGGGGGGTCACGGCAGAAGCCCGCAGGCCAACACCAGTGTCACACATTCATTCTAATGCTGAAGCTGTCCCCTTGTTTTCAATGGGCGACGCATCATGCTCAAACAGTGATTCTGTAGCGTGTGACCGCGCTCACTGTGCTGACCCAAACAGGAAACGGGATGGAGTCAGGAGATCTGCTCGTTTACAAAACGTGCATCCCCCCAACCCATGACCCCCAGCAAATGGAGGAAAATTAGACACTCTGTTTAGCCGTTATTTAATAATGACAGCAGATTGTCTATGTCTCCAAACACCCTCAGTCAGAGTAGTATGGAGGTACGTCTGTGGGAAGGTCCTCTTCCTAACCTGGTTGACCTTCAAAAGACCACTGAAATCAGGGTTTCTGAGGGAGAGCTGGTTCCTCCACCTGCTCCTCTCCAGGGACCTTCTACGTCACCAGAAGAAACAGTTTCGCCAATTAGGCTGAGAACTACAGCTAATTTTAGCTTGGTGGTGGAGAAGAACAGACTGATGGCCTCGGGCCTGCCAGAGAACGTGGTAAAAACCATTCAAAATGCACGTGCTGTGTCAATACAGTCTCTCTACGCCCAGAAATGGCATATTTTTGAAGCTTGGTGCACAGAAAGAAATATTATTTCTTATTCATGTGACTTGACCCAGCTCTTCACCTTTCTTCAGGACTTGTAGGAGAAAGGTTGCTCTTTCTCAAGGATTAAGGTGTTCCTATCTGCGATTTCAGCTTGTCACGAGGGCTGGGGAAGCAGGACACCTGGCGCGCATCTGCTCATAATAAGATTTATGAAGGACGTGCTAAAGAGTAGGCCCCCCAGCAGGATTTTGACCCCTGGATGGGATCATAGCATGGTCTTGGGGGTTCTCTGTGACCCCCCCATTCAAACCACTGAGCGACATTAAGATATATTTATTATGTTACAAAACCACTCTTCTCCTGGCTCTTTGCTCGGCAAAATGTGTGGGTGACCTCCACGCTTTGTCCGTACATCCAATGTGCACCAGGTTCGCCCCTGACGGGTCAAAGGTCACCCTAAGGCTTAATCCTGCATATATTCCCAAAGTTTTGACTTTAAACCCCAGAAGTCTGGACTTTGAACTCTCTTCTTTTCCACCTGCTCCTATCCTCACTCAGGAACAGGAAAGGCTGAAGGTTCTCTGCCCCGTGAGAGCTTTAAGCACTTACATGCAGAGAACAGCCGAATGGAGAAAAACAAATCAACTTTTTGTGTGCTTTGCTGCACCAGCTACGGGTAAGGCCCTATCAAAACAGCGCCTCTCACACTGGGTGACTGAGGCCATTAAAGGGCGTACAGTAGCAAAGGTCAACAGGTGCCCTCTGGAGTGCGTGCCCACTCTACTCAGGGCTTGGCCACCTCATGGTCACTGTTCAAGGGTGTACCAGTTGCAGACATTTGTGCTGCTGCGAACTGGAGCTCAATGAACACGTTTGCAAAGCATTACAGTTTGGATGTTACTACGTGTGATGTCACTCGGGCTGTCCTTTCTAACACATAGTCGAAAGGGACATTGAGATGCCTATTGAATAAAGGCGGACGTTCACACTAGGATGCATTTTACTGAGCATTTCAAGGGTGTGAATGAATTACGTTCCCATAGTGATATGTTGCACCAAGTGACAAGACTGATAGGGGAACTGAAAGTTATGCACCATAACTCATGTTCCCTGAAGGAAGGGAACGAGATGCAACATACCTGGCCCTTTTCAATGCTGAAAGCTCAGTGAAGTGCATTCTGGAGATCGATGGATGGGCATCAGTGGCTTAAGTACCCAGAGGGTGGGGCCTCTGGTGCGACGCTGACGCCCCCTGCCGTAAAGGCGTGATTGTATTCCTTCAGGTAAACTGCGCGGGCACAATTTCCCATAGTGATATGTTGCACCTCGTTCCCTTCCTTCAGGGAACATGAGTTATGGTGCATAACTTTCAGGTTTGACTGAAGTACAGACAAACAGACATTGGCACACCTAGGCAAAAATTAACATTACCATTTGCCTTCAGTGGTGGACAAGTTCACAAAATTCAGCCAACAAAAGCCAAGTATTAAATAATTGTTCTGCAGTTAAATAAGTGGAGGTTTTAGATCAGATGAGCAGGGGAAGCAAAGGCTCTTCACATTTAAGTAGCAATCAGAGCGCTGGAATAAAGCATGCCCACCAAAGCAAATCATTGATCACTGGCTAATCTAACCTTTGATCTTCTCAAGTGTTTCTGTCCTGTTGTATCTGTGGCTCTGATCATAGAGTGGGACTGCATGGACATTTTAGATGAATCAATCTGAGCTTTACTTTGCCTGTTGCTGAAAATATTTGCAGACATTATTTAAGACAATAAAAAGAAACACAAACTGGTGAATGGAGACATTAAGACTGCCATAAAGAAAAAGAAAAAGAAAAAAATAGGTAAAACAAATATATTAACTGAAAGAAAATGAAAGTGCCTAATATACTGTGTGTGATTTAATTGTCTTTCAAATAATGTGGTTTGTTAAGCCACTCTGAGCCAGAGGTTTCTTTTACCTACAACAAATTATTAAATTATTGGTATACATCATTGTGGTTTTCTCTGATAAGTCTGTTTGTGTCTCATTCAGATTTGTGTTAGTTGTCAGGGAAAATGGCTAATGATTATTTTATTTTTGATTGTTGATTTCTGTTGAAATTGTGATTTATTTACTTAAAAGAGATATTTAAAAATATATGTGGTGGATGCTCACAGATATGAACATGATTTTTCTGAACTGAGCTGAACCACTTTGGTAATAACCTGTTGTTTATAAATGTGGTTTATAAATCAGTTTTACTTTGACTTTGACTTTATCCCCCAACTCAAAATCCAAGTGTTAACGGATCACATGAGACATTTTCTTTAACCTTTGGTAGTGTGCAATATGTATGATTTTAATAAACATTATTGAGAAAAGTTAAAGGGCATTTACTAACAATCTCAGATATAGAATATACTGTACATATGTGTAAACACCAAAGTGCATGCTCAGTAATCCAGGTATAAATCCAACAATGTTCAGTCAGGTCATCTGTGCGGTTTCTTTTCTGTGATGAGGTGTTTTGTCCATCATCCATTTTTTTTTCAGTCTGAGAAACCACCAAACAAAAGGTCATCTTAGCACCAGCAAACTGTTTTTTTTTTCCACTTTGGAGTATGCTGTTGGTGGAGAATCAGTTTTGTTCGGTGGTTCATCTGTCTGAAGACTATCCAAAGTCTATTGGATGATGGAAGAAACATCTCAGCACAGAAAGGAACAATACAGATGACCTGAATGAATATTGGTGGATATGTGGAAATATTTTTCAGTTTCAAAATGTTTATCCATGCCACCAGAGACACTTTAAAATATATTCACTCAATAGTCAGCTACTTTGACATTCTGATGATGTTCACTTTTTATTGTTATAGTTGTACAGATTACGTTTCATTAATACACTTAAAGGCTGGTTCACAGTGTAATTTCAAAAATCCTAAAATACTTGTGCATGTTACATGATGCAAACCAAATATAAAATCTGGAAATTATCACATTGTCAACTGCAAGGTTGAATTGATACCATCTTTTGGTTTTTTTTTACAGATTTGGGTCATAAACATGTGTGACAGGCATCCATCAGACATATCAATTCAGTCCTAACATTCATGTTTTTATTACTAAATTCAGACAGTTTTTTTTTCCTTCTTTCAGCTGCTCCCTTCATCAGGGGGTCACCACAGTGAACTGGGTCACACAAAGACTTGGCAATTATTTTTACGCCAGATGCCCTTCCTGATGCAACCACAGATTATCAAACTACCACAGCCCTGTGGAGCAGAGAGCTGCTATTTAGGGCACCGGGGGAGCAGATGGTGGGGGTTAAGGGCCTTGCTCAAAGGCCCAGAGTGGGGCAAATGAGGGTGGAGACAGGCGTGGGTACATCACCAATCCCACCCACATTTTGATATTGTCAGTACTGGGAGTTGATCCAGCAATCTTCCAATCACAGTCTCACCTTCTATAACCACTGTGCCATCACTCCCGTGAAATTTAGACTGTAAGTGGGGTAAAAAAAAATGTAATAAACTCATTGAAGGCTGAAAAAAAAGTGCTGATTGCACATGTTTTAAATTTAACAAACCTAAAAATGGGTTTACTTTTGGGCATCAAATTGGTACATTCACTCAATGAGCGACCACATATCTACAATTCATTCTCCCAACTAAATATTTCTTACGATTTTCCCTGGACAAAGCATTTTGTCTATAATTATTCACAATAGTGCAGCAATGGGCGTCGGATTATTTGGCCATGCCTTTCCAAAGAAATTATACTTTTCCAAAAATAAATGTTTGTCTTGTGCAATTAAATCAGTCCTAAAATTATTCTTAAATAAAGACTCCTGCAGCATGCTATTCATACCAACCTGACAACAATCCCCAACTGTGACAAGTCCATAAAAATATTTTGAAAAATATCTTGCACAATTGATGTTGTTGAAATGACAAATTATGATTTTAATAAAGCTTGATTTGATATTATGTTTTGATCATTGTGCTTTCTGTCTATGTTATCTTATTGCTACATTTCATAATTTATTTACTCAGAATTTTCAACACTTCTACATTATATTTAATTGTCTACTTTGAATCCCAGATCAAAATGGAACAGAAGACAGATCTCATTTTAGGAGACAAACTTCAGATGTCAAGACTCACTTTTCTAATTGTTATCCATTTTCAACACATTGTTTTAAGACATCAAATATAACAAGACTGTCAATTTGTGCTTTCCGACCTGACTGATATCTTCTAGGCATTTGTTAGGAAAATATATGTTCTCATCCTAATGCTGATTTGATTGAGAGAACACAGTTGACTGTAAATAGGAAAAAAGGTAGGGGAGAGTGGGGTAAGATAAGCTACTTTGTGCTTTTTTGGTTCTACGTGTGAGATGAAATGTCACAGGAGTACAATGAAAAACATAATCTTATTTGGGGTGCTGTCTAAAAAATTAAGTTATAAAAACAGATACAGTATATAGCAAACAGCTCTAATATGATGTGACAAAAAAAAAGTGCTCCAGTGGCTCTATTTGCCACAGGCATGCGGTAAGTTAATCCAACTCAGAGGGTAAATTGAACCACTGAGGGGTAAACTGACGATTTTTCTTTGTCCAGTTTTAAAACGGGCATAAAAAACATATTTTATTTAGGAAAATCCATTTAAATAGAGGTCACCTGAAACAACAAAAAAATCACCTTAGTGAAGTTAGATTTTTTCCAAATCAAGATGGCTTTAATGATCCATTCAACATGGAGCCAAAAATGGGGAAAAATAATCATAGCATATATAAACAGAGTAACAATACTTCTTGACGTTCATTTGTTACATTATAATCTCACATTTTTGAACTTGAGTATTTAGGAGGTTAAGCTTCCGCATGCTCACTGTAGAAAATGTACACAACATTCCACTGATCACTGAGAATCTTTACCAGCATATCCACTGATCAAGGTTTCAATGAAATGTGAGTTGCTGCTCCCTCCTTGAAGTACCTCAACCTTCTGAGGTTTAGGAAGCTTTTTCAGCATGTCATCTAGTGCAATGGATCCCACACCATTCTCCTTGAATGCGAAGGTGGGCTTCTCTCTGCCACAACTTCCATGTATTCTGAGAAATATTGCAGTCACTTTCGAAGTTCTAAGTCAAACCAGTGTAATGGTGTAAATTAAATAAAACATTTGGTTGCAAACTTTACAGTGACAAAAATCACCAACTGTAAGATCAGTGTTACCATGTGCACTCACATATGTCAAAGTGCTGGCCCACGGGCCAGATATGGCCCTCAAATACATTATTTATGGCCCCCTGGATTTTTTTTGTTTTTTTTTTGTGATGCCTCCCTTCTCCCGTTACAGTCATCCTCTCCACACCATTATTATGAAATATTTATTCTAGTAATTATCTAGTGGAGCTTTTTATGATTATTTTTTATTTATAGCATATTTGTTATAAACAGCTACAGTATAAACCAATGTAAAATACTAAAAGCAGGAACATGTCTGTGTTGATTTATGCCAAGAACTTAGCAGATGTAAAGCTATTTAATATTTTATTTAATTAATTTATTCATTCATTTAAAAGAGACAAAATAAAACAAATTAATCAATAAGAAAACATTGAATGAAAAGAGTACAGAAAGAAGAAAAAAAATGTATATCACCCCCTTATAATAAACATTGAACCAGTCCGGCCCTTGGCTTGTGGCAAATTTGTTTTTTGGCCCTCTGTGTATTTGACTTTGACACCCCTGCTAGACTCTCACCCTCTGAAGTGTCATCAATTAGGATGGGAACATAGCTCTCCTCAAATATGTTGTTTTCTGGAATTTTCATTTCTGTGCTATTTTGCCTACATCACAGCAACAGATAAAACAATAATAAAAATAAATAAATAAAGTAAAACCAGTTTAGACTTTAAACTTTACATTTATTCCTGAGTAATAGGTTTATTATATACAATTTTGTGCTTTAAAAGTTACATATTTTACATTTAAGTTCAATACATTTAATCTGTTAACTTATACAAGAATCTATTTAATAAATATATAAATTAATTAATAATAATGAAAATGTACATATATGTATATTTTTATTATTATTAATTATATATATATATATATATATATATATATATATAAAGTAGATTATTGTAAGTTAAAAACATATTGAAGATATTGAACTTAAATGTTCAAAAACGAAAAACGTATAGGAAAATAGAAATATGGGACTTTCATTATTGCAGTACACAGCTGGAATATGACTTTGATGTGCATATGATGTGCAGCTCGAAAAGGAAAGAAGAAGTGACACTGGGAAGGATAAGCACTCTGACAACAGAACTGGAATCATGTCGAGAGAGCCATCGCTTTTCATACTCTCCAATTACACGACTTTCCTGTGCGGCCATCATGAATCATAGAACAGATCATGATCCTTTAATGGACACATTGAATTACAGACACGTTTGGCTTGGTGGTTTCCTGATCCTGTTATTCTGTGCTCAGTGGCTCATGGAAATTGTCTGAAAGGATTTTTACTATCCACAAATGTGTTATGCAAAGTGAAGTGAAGCACATGAAATTATGCTTTGATTGAGGACTTGATTGCACAAAGAACAATGGTGATGAAAAACTGCTGCTGCTGATAAAACCAAAGGAATAATAATAATGCTCATAGAAAGAAAGTGAAGGGCAAGCCTTCATTGCAAATAGGCCAACAAAAGAATTATTATCTTTCTTTTGTTCATATTGTACAAGTCAACGTATTACATATAATGTATTTATTTGTCGTGGACATACCGCTAAACTGGTTCTGCTTACACTAAATAGCATAATTTTCAGTTTTTCATAGTCTCCATGTTTCTGGATGACTTGTCCATTAAAATGTTTGTTTTTTTATGTAATTTGAATTACATTATTTATTTATTTGTTTTTCTTTTGCAAGTTCTCTAGGGGTATTTTTATTTATTTATTTATTATCCTGAGAAATGCATCCCAGGGGGCTCAGGCAGCAGGAGCTGTGCACGTGTGAATAGAAGTGTGATTATGTCAAAATCTGTGTTATCTCCCCCAATCGATATAAAACCCTCTAGAGTGTTAAAATTGATGGATCAATAACTGAGTGCAGACTGGTTGACTCAAAATAAATTGTGGGTTTTTACCATCTTATGAATGATACCTTCACTTTACATCTATTTTTATCATTTTGCACTTGCTACAAAAGTCATTTTATTGTATAACGTAAAAATCTGTTTGTTTTCTTCTTTGGAAGCTATTTTTATACAAAGTAAATCAAGGTAAACAAGTATATATATATATATATATATATATATACAGCAAGCC
>JBBPBX010023697.1:0-27100 GCA_038048925.1 Garcialebias charrua | reverse complement strand
TAGATGAGGGCGGGTAAATTGGATCGGTAAATTGAGCTTTGCCTTTTGTTTTGACTCAGCTCTCTCTTCACCACGACAGACCAGGACAGCGTCCGCTTCACTGCCAACGCCGCACCTATTTACACATTAATAATATTTCTATTTTTCTTCCAAAGATCCATATTCACCTGTAAACGTGGTCTGGAACAGCAGTTCTTTGAACTTTGGCTGCTTTTTCTTTCGGTTTGTCTTTTTTCCTGAATATTTTCACTGACCTTTGACCTCATTTAAACAGACAAAAGCTCCTAAATTTAAGAGTTGAACAAGATTGTGGTTCAGTAGAAGACAACAGGGCAACTCCTCTTGATTCTTGAAAACGTTTGACATCTCATCCAAAACCTCTGCTTGCTGAGTTACTGTTGGCGTCTAACTCTAGTTGATGGATTACTGTCATCATCTACCACTAGTACCACTAGGGAGGCTGTTGCTGAGTGGTTAGGGCAGTTGTCCTCCAATGCTAGAGTTGAGGATTCGATTCCACCAGCAGTTGCATGCAGAAGTGTCCATGGGCAAGACACTGAACCCTCATTTCTTCTGATGTGTGTCCCCTCAGTGTTTGAATGTGATAAAGCTATGATTATTATTTGTACATTTATAGTAGAGTGCTGTATGAATGGGTAAGTGAGGCACAAATTGGATTGTAAAGAGATTTGAGTATCTTGATAAGAAAGGCACTATATAAGTACTTTTACCAGTTGATGGCTTACTGCCAGTTTTCCTCTAGTTGATTGGTTGCTGTCAATTTCTGCCTCTCGTTGATGGCTTACTGCCATTGTCTTCCTAGTTGATTGAATGCTGTCAGTATCTACTTTTATTTGATGGGTTACTGCCAGTGTCTTAGATGATGAATTGCTGATAGTATCTACCTTTTGTAGATGAGTTGCTTTCCGTGTCTTACCTCTAGTTGGTGGGTTGCTGTCAGTTTATACTGTTAGTTGATGGATTGCTCTCTGTGTTTAGTTGATGGGTTAATGTAGATAGCTACCTCTAGCTGATGGGTTACTATTGGTGCCTACTCTAGTTAATGGTTTGACGAAAACAAGCCTCCTTGTTCTATTTCTGCTATTTTAAACAGAGCTTCAATAAAGCAGTTCCCGCAAAAGAATGAGCGTCCATCGTCCCTTTATATGTGTGTCTTTGATGTGCTGGTCTGTTAGGACAGACTTGAGCCCAGGAAGAGGTGGACAAATTGGCTGTTAACCCTTGTCCAAACAGCACGGATGTCAGGTGCCAGCGCCATTCTTGCTATTCCTCTGTAGCTTTTGTCCGGAGCTCCACCATCATCACATTCTCTAAGCAGCACATGCACATCTTTCCAACCCCGAATGAAATCAGGGAATTTTCCCTTCTACTGAATGAACTGGGATCTGAAAAGGCCAGGTGTTCTGTATTATTGGAGAGTCCAGTTTATTTGGTCTGCATTCAAGGTGGGACACTGGCCCTATGGACGCTAACACTTGCACCACTTAAAAGGAGGAGCGGGAAGGCTTTGTGTCCTGTCGGATTCCGGGGCTCACAATCAGTTTAACGCATGATCGACAAAAGGCTCATTTTTCTTTGCCGAGCTGAGACCTTTAATCTCATGTCAGAGAGAAGGACAGAACATCTTCACAGAAAGAATCCACCTTCTTTACTGCAGAACCACCACAGTTATCTTCTTTCATTCAACCTTTATTTCTTAAAAGTGATCATAAAAAAAAACACATATTTCTGAAAACCAGGGTAAGGAGTGCTTTTAATTTTCCAGGTTTAATGTTTTCATAACCTGGTGTTTTAAATGATGGTAACTTGGGTTTTATGGTTTTATTTAAATTTTCTTTGAGTGGATTTGCAGTGGATCTAAACGCCGAGCAGATTTCAGCGCAAGTTTCATCTGTTTTGTTTCCTGCGCCTCAGGCCTAAATCACTCGTTTCTGTAAAATCCTTTTGAGTCTAGAAGAAGCTTCACATCCCACCAGGAGGAAAATGTTTGGCACTGAAGAACAAGTTCAAGTAATAAATCAATATGCACGCTTATCGATCGTACATGTCTTTAATTTCCTCAAAATGTTTTTTTGTGCTTGTGGCCGCAAGGTTGTTGGTGCCTGTCGTGGTGGCAACCCTCGAACCCGGTGGTGGACACCGGCGGTGAGGGATGCTGTCAAGCTGAAGAAGGAGTCCTATTGGGCCTTTTTGGCCTGTGGGACCCCGGAAGCAGCAGATAGGTACCGGCAGTCCAAGCGGCATGCGGCTCGGGTGGTTGCTGAGGCAAAAACTCGGGCGTGGGAGGAGTTCGGAGAGGCCATGGAGAATGACTTCCGTACGGCTTCGAGGCGATTCTGGTCCACCATCCGGCGTCTCAGGGGGGGAAAGCGGTACGCGACCAACACCATTTATGGTGGGGATGGCGTGCTGTTGACCTCAACTCGGGATGTTGTGAGTCGGTGGGCGGAATACTTCGAAGACCTCCTCAATCCTACTGGCACGTCTTCCACTGAGGAAGCGGAGCCTGGGGACTTTGGGTCGGGCTCTCCAATCTCTGGTGCTGAGGTCACCGAGGTGGTTAAAAAGCTCCGCGGTGGCAGGGCTCCGGGGGTGGATGAGATTCGCCCTGAGTTCCTTAGGGCTCTGGATGTTGTGGGGTTGTGTTGGCTTACGCGACTCTGCAATATCGCGTGGACATCGGGGGCAGTTCCCTTGGATTGGCAGACTGGGGTGGTGGTTCCCCTATTCAAAAAGGGGGACCGTAGGGTGTGTTCCAACTATAGGGGGATCACACTCTTAAGCCTCCCTGGTAAGGTCTATTCAGGGGTTCTGGAGAGGAGGGTCCGTCGGATAGTCGAACCTCGGATTCAGGAGGAGCAGTGTGGTTTTCGTCCTGGTCGTGGAACACTGGACCAGCTCTACACCCTCAGCAGGGTCCTGGAGGGTGCGTGGGAGTTTGCCCAACCAGTTTACATGTGCTTTGTGGACTTGGAAAAGGCATTCGACCGCGTCCCTCGGGGGTTCTGTGGGGGGTACTCCGGGAGTATGGGGTACCAGGCCCATTGATATGGGCTGTTAGGTCCCTGTACGACCGGTGTCAGAGCTTGGTCCGCATTGCCGGCAGTAAGTCAGGCTCGTTTCCAGTGAGAGTTGGACTCCGCCAAGGTTGCCCTTTGTCACCGATTCTGTTCATAACTTTTATGGACAGAATTTCTAGGCGCAGCCAAGGTGTTGAGAGGATCCGTTTTGGTGGCCTTAGAATCTCTTCTCTGTTTTTTGCAGATGATGTGGTCCTATTGGCTTCATCAGATCGTGATCTACAGCTTTCGCTGGAGCGGTTTGCAGCTGAATGTGATGCGGCCGGGATGAGGATCAGTTCCTCCAAATCCGAGGCCATGGTCTTGAGCCGGAAAAGGGTAGCATGCCCTCTCCGGGTCGGGGAGGAGGTCCTGCCCCAAGTGGAGGAGTTTAAGTATCTCGGGATCTTGTTCACGAATGAGGGAAAACTGGAGCGTGAGATCGATAGGTGGATAGGTGCAGCGTCCGCAGTGAAGCGGGCGCTGTACCGGTCTGTCGTGGTGAAGAGAGAGCTGAGTCGAAAGGCAAAGCTCTCAATTTACCGATCGATCTACGTTCCCACCCTCATCTATGGTCATGAGCTTTGGGTTATGACCGAAAGAACAAGATCTCGGATACAAGCGGCTGAAATGAGTTTTCTCCGCAGGGTGTCTGGACTCTCCCTTAGAGATAGGGTGAGAAGCTCAGTCATCCGGGAGGGACTCGGAGTAGAGCCGCTGCTTCTCCACATCGAGAGGAGCCAGTTGAGGTGGCTCGGGCATCTGGTTAGGATGCCTCCTGGACGCCTCCCTGGTGAGGTGTTCCGGGCATGTCCCACCGGGAGGAGACCCAGAGGAAGACCCAGGACACGCTGGAGGGACTATGTTTCTCGGCTGGCCTGGGAACGCCTTGGGATTCCCCCAGAGGAGCTGCTCCAAGTGGCTGGGGAGAGGGAAGTCTGGGCCTCCCTACTTAGGCTGCTACCCCCGCGACCCGACCCCGGATAAGAGGACGAAAATGGATGGATGTTTTTTTGTGCAGCGTTGTTGGAAAACAAGTGCAGCTGCTTTCACTCGTTTCACTGGTGAGATGAGGTGGTTGAACTCTTCTCCGTCAATGTAAAAATAACTTTAAATCAATTTAGATTTGAAAGGAAGTGTTAATCTCCTCTCCTGCATCCAAGTGTTACACTCATCAGTGCCAGGGCAGATTTTAGGACCAATATTTGTCATCAGTCAGTAGCTTAATAATAAATCTGTTAGTTTGTTCAGAAACTCGAGTGTTTCGTGTCTGGCGTTTATTTCAGGTTTATCCGACAAATACTGAATCAGATCAGGACACGGATCCAGGAGAACAGCTTTGGACAAATAAATCCACATTTCCTTAAAAATCTCATGGATCTCCTCTTTCCGCTGAAAAACAAAGAACGCTTTGACACAAATTACCTTTAAAACTGAAGCGAAACACATAGTATTGTTGTAAATATTATTTTTAAGATTATTTTTATTGTTCCTGATAGGAGGATGGGAATCCTGATGTTGCTATGTCTCAGATATTTTTAGGAAAACTTCAGGAAACCACGTTGAAACAAACGTTGACGTTTTAAAAACTGAGCCGAGTCGTCTGCTGCAGGAAAATGTCTCTGTTTTTGCTTTAAGAAAGAGAAATACTGTACAGGTAGTTCTCGGGTTACGACGGTCTCGAGTTACGACATTTCGTGGTTACGACACATGTCCCATTTACTATGAACAGCCTTATTTCGAGTTACACGGGTTTACGTTATAAACGTCGTAACGCAGCGGCTGCTGCGGCGGAAGAATACAGTATTGTACTGTACGCGGTGCAGCGGAGGAGGAATACAGAGGCGGAGGAATAGGTTACGTACTGTAAACGCTCTAGACCGAGGTGGACGGCGGTTTTACGTCGTAAACGGAGGTGGACGGCGGTTTTACGTCGTAAATGGAATACGGAATGCGGAGGATTGACCGAGGTGGACGGCGGTTTTACGTCGTTAACGGAGGTGGATGGCGGTTTTACGTCGTAAACGGAGTACGGAATACGGAGGATTGACCGAGGTGGACGGCTGTTTTACGTCGTAAACGGAGTACGGAATACGGAGGATTGACCGAGGTGGACGGCTGTTTTACATCGTAAACGGAGGTTGACTGCGGTTTTACGTCGTAAACGGAATATGGAATGCGGAGGATTGACCGAGGTGGATGGCGGTTATACGTCGTAAACGGAGGTGGACGGCGGTTTTACTTGGTAAACGGAATATGGAATGCGGAGGATTGAACGAGGTGGACGGCGGTTTTACGTCGTAAACGGAGGTGGACGGTGGTTTTATGGCATAAACGGAGGTGGACGGCGGTTTTACGTCCTAAACGGAATACGGAATGCGGAGGATTGACCGAGGTGGATGGCGGTTATACGTCGTAAACGGAGGTGGACGGCGGTTTTACGTCGTAAACGGAATACGGAATGCGGAGGATTGACCGAGGTGGACGGCGGTTTTACGTCGTAAACGGAGGTGGACGGTGGTTTTATGGCGTAAACGGAGGTGGACGGCGGTTTTACGTCGTAAACGGAATACGGAATGCGGAGGATTGACCGAGGTGGACGGCGGTTTTACGTTGTAAACGGAGTACGGAATACGGAGGATGGATTGAGGTGGATGGCGGTTTTACGTCGAAAACGGAGGTGGACGGAGGTTTTACGTCGTAAACGGAGGTGGACGGCGGTTTTACGTCAGAAACGGAGGCGGACGGCGGTTTTACGTCAGAAACGGAGGCGGACGGCGGTTTTACGTCGTAAACGGAATACGGAGGATGGACCGAGGTGGACGGCGTCAACAGCATCCAAGTAGGCCATTAACTCTTTTTGCATCATTATGGCTCTCAAACGTATGTGTTTTTTCATAATTATGTAGGGTACTGTGTTAGGATAGGCTAAGTGCTTGGTAATACAGTACTGTACATGTATATGGGGCAGCTGCAGTATGTACGTATATTTAGACTTACGTCGAAAATCCGTTTACAACGCTGGGTAAGAACGGATCTACATCGTAAGTCGAGGACTACCTGTAAATCTATCAGTTGGTTATTTTTATATATACTGTATAAACTGAAGTTCTGATCACTCACAGGAGTCAGTTTGTTTTAGTGACAGTCAGTTTTAACTGAATATGTAATTTTTTATTTAATTTGTAATAAGGTTCTGAAAAGAACCTAAGCAACAATAATCTAAGAATTAACCCACATTTAATCTGTAAATGGATATTTTGGACATCAGCATATTCAGTTTGGAATAAAACTAACTGTTAAAATGCAGTAAAATTATTATTATTATTAACCTTTATTTAACGGTGGCACAACTGGTAGAGCTGCTGCCTCTCAGCGAGAAGGTTGCCGGTTCAAATCCCGGTCTGGGGGCCTTTCTGGGTGGAGTTTGCATGTTCTCCCCGTGCATGCGTGGGTTTCCTCCGGGTACTCCGGTTTCCTCCCACAGACCAAAAAACATGCATGTTAGGCTGATTGGTAACTAAATTGACCCTGGGTGTGAGTGAGACAGGTCCCTCTTGTAAATGAGTCCCCGTGACTCAACGAGGCTAGCCTGTATAAATAAAGGTTGAATGAATGAATGAATGAAAACCAGGCAAATCCCACTGAGATCACGTTCTGAGCCTTAATGAAGGAGAGATAAAAAATTTAAAAAAGTATTTTAAAGCAGAACTGTGAGTCTTCAATGATTTGACCCAGTTCTGGCCTCCTGGACTCGTTGGTTCTGGAGTCCAGTCGTCGTTCTGGTTCTTTCTTAAAGAAAAGACTTGCTGTTTCATCTGTTTTGACGACTACGTTTCAGCCCCTGAGCTGCTTGTTCACTCAGCGAGAGGCGTCAGCTGTTTCTCCGCTCCGCCAGATTTTATTTTAAATATAGGTCATGTCTTCACGGCACAGGGAGAATGTGAAAGAAGGAAATCACTGGCGTGTGCAGGAGGTGGCAGCTCTAATTAAAGCTTTTTAAAAAGGTCCAAACAAATGAGCATTACCTCTGACTGAAAGGAACCTTCTGAAGTTCTGTTGACTGGACTCAATCTGAGGCCACGCCGCTCACAATTACAGAAAATATGACAAAAAAATTAAATCTGCCTTCCAGCTGAGTTTGTCCGACATTTAAAGGTCAAACAGAAAAGTTAAGTAATTCACTATAGAAAGCTGCAGGAGACGTCAGGAAACAGCTGCGTCTAGTTCCTGTGATTCGCACCTGCAGCAGGTCAGGTTCGGTTCAGTCCTCAGTTCAGTTTAGTTTTAGGTTCTGGAGGGAATTTATCATTTAAATCTGGAGTTCACCGTTAGTGTATTGAGTTGTCTGTTTACAAGTTTTTTACTTTCTCTGTAGTTTCCCTCCATTCACTCCTTACACATCTGCCTCTCACCTGTCAATCATCTCACCTGCTATCTATCAATAATCAGATCTTATCTGTCAACCATGTCATCTGCTCTTCATCAATAATCACATCTCACCTGTCTATCATCACACCTGCTCTTCATCAGTAATCACTCCTGCTAGCTATCAATAATCAGATCTTATTTGTCAACCATGTCATCTTCTCTCTATCAATAATCACATCTCATCCGTCAATCATCACACCTGATCTTCATCAGTAATCACTTCTCACCTGTCAATCATCACACCTGCTCTTCATCAATAATCAGATCTTATCTGTCAACCATCTCATCTGCTCTCTATCAATAATCACATCTCATCTGTCAATCATCACACCTGATGTTCATCAGTAATCACATCTCATCTGTCAATCATCACACCTGATGTTCATCAGTAATCACATCTCATCTGTCAATCATCACACCTGATGTTCATCAGTAATCACATCTCACCTGTCAATCATCACACCTGATGTTCATCAGTAATCACTTCTCACCTGTCAATCATCCCACCTGCTCTTCATCAATAATCACATCTCATCTGTCAATCATCACACCTGATCTTCATCAGTAATCACTTCTCACCTGTTATTCCTCTCATCTTATTGCACAAACTGTCAGAAATCGTCTCAGGGCAGCTCGTCTGCATGCTCGTCGTCCTCATCGGGGTCTCCATCTGACTGCAGCTCATCATAACCGATTTGAGAGGACAGAAGCTCACATTCGATGGATGGCAGGTCGGAGAGGTGTTGTCTTCATGGATGAATCCCAGTTTTCACTGTACGAGGCAGATGGCAGGCTGCATGTATGGCGTCGTATGGGTGAGCAGTTTGCTGATGTCAGTGCTGTGAATGGAGTGTTCCATGGTGGAGGTGGGGTTATGGTATGGTCATGGACAACATACACATGCGCATTTAAGTGATGGCATTTTAAATGCACAGAGATACTGTGATGAGATCCTGAGGCCCATTGTGCCATTTATCCACGACCACCACCTCATGTTGCAGCACAGCTCCATGTCACAAGGATCTGTACACAATTCCTAGAAGTTGAAACTATCCAGTTCTTGCCTTGCTCTGGTTGCAAGTGGCAGCTTTTTCTTTTCCTCCAGTTTTTCCTCACCCTGCGTGGCTCTTTGTCTTGTCTGCAGTTCCTCGGCACTCATCTCTCGAACACAAAGTGATTATGGATCTGGTATCATGGATGACAAGATTTTTTCTACAAAGCGACAAGGTCCGGGGGAGCCAGCTTGCCCATCACAGACACACTCTGGCGGTTACATTGTGGATTCCTGGGGCGAGTGGAAGGTCATGTGTTCAGCATATGTGGAGCACTGTTCTATCGGAAATTGAGGAAGACTTCAGCGGTGATTATTGCCATGTCTAAGCTTCCGAGTCAGAGTGAGAGTTTGATCCGTGCCGTGACCTCAATAAATCAACTGCTTTACGAGCTTAACAGGAAGGTGGAGGAGGTTTCTGAGAATCGCAGGCCACCCGCAGGGTTTGGGACTCATCAGTGTGGTGGAATCAATCTGGATGAGGATTCATAGCATGGATCAGTGAAAGGATTCCCACAATTGAACCATATTGGATTTGGATCATCCAGATGAACACTCAAGGCTGTAGGAAAAGTAAACTGTCTGCCTGAAGAAAATCAACAATCAAGCTTATCTAAATCTGACTCCCCAAACAGCCTTGACTGTTTGGGGAGTCAGGGGCTGACTATCAAATTTCGGGTCATGAGTAACCAAAGACAACAACTGCATCCATCACACCCCCCCTCTCCCCCCCCTCCCCGGAGAACTTTCTGTGAGCGCTTATCAGAAATTCTGGCTGGAAAGATCACAGAACTGTGGCTGATCTGAACAAGGCTTATGGACTAATCTCACCGCCTGGACCTCAAATGCATATGTAATTTGTCTTAACTGTGCTTGTTGGTAGAGTTTTTTTATGTCTCATATCGTGTCCTAATAGACAAGATGTGAAAGATCTATTTTGTAATACCACTATCTACCCTCATGGTTCTTTCCCCTTTTCATACCTAAGATTGTGGCGGCGCTGATACTGGCTGCGGCTTCGTACACTTGGCCCATCTTTTGGACGACTGTGCGTATACAATCCTGTTGTGCCTTGGTGCAATGTCAATAAAGATACTGTATTCTGATTCTGATGTGACATCCCCATTGAGCATGTTTGGGATGCTCTGGGTCGATGTGTACGACGGCGTGTTCCAGTTCCTGACAAGATCCTGCAACTTTGTAGTTGTTGAAGGTCCGCTCCGTCGTCCTCGTCGTACCACAACTATTCTCCGAAAGGTAAATAAAATAAATAAATAAAACTATTCTCCGAAAGGTCCTGATTGTAACGCAAGTAACGAATGTAAGGTTTTGTTAGTAACTGTAATATATTACAGGCATTTTCAAAGTAGTGCGTTACACTACTACGTTACTGCAAAATGTAATGTGATTACTGTAACGCGTTACTAAGTAACGCGTTACACCCAACACTGGATACAGTATTGTTAAATTCATTGCAATTTGTTTGGTTTGCATTGAAAAAATATAATTTCTCATAAATCTTACCAGCTGTTAAACATATACTGTATGCACGTCCTAACAAATATATCATAAAAGCTTATAGAATGTTTCTAAACACGGATCTTTGGAAAACAAATAAAATATTTTACCACTGTTTAGTGCTAATTTATAGTCAATTCAAAAAACAACGTGTGTTCAGTTCTAGGTTGCATATTAAAATTAAGCCAAAACGTCAAAAAAACGAGGGTAGATGAAATCAATATTTTAAAATAAAATATATTATGAAACGTTACTTTTGTAATGTGCTAAGTAATAAGATGTGGTGAATTAAAGTCACTGCAGCTGGACTACAACTCCGTTGTGATCCAAACAAAGACAAAAACACAACCGTACACCTCATGCCATGCAGCTAAACACAGGTTTTTCATGTGTTCAGTGTTCAGAAGCATACGCTTAAGCTGTGTGTGATTAAATACACGCAACAACATTTTAGAACTGTTATTTTAGTACAAGTTTAGGCTGTTACTTACTGAAGACGCGACTATCCGCCATTTTGAAATCTAAACTTGGGGAGGGGTGAGAGTTCACCACTAGAGGGGGCGTGAACACAGGACAACCCACAACCTCCTCCCCTNCACACACACACACACACAACTTTCTACTCTGTCTCGTGACATCTGGAGATTTGTGAGCTAACAGGGCATTCCCAATTCAAGACAGAATTCCTGGTACTGTAATTGAATGGCATCTCTTTTAGTGGAGAATTGCTGAAGTGTAAATTTCATATAATTTTTATTTTGTGAATAAAAGGATTTTTTCTTTTTTGCTAAATACAGTCAGGTGGTTTAATACTAATGAACACTTTTTATTTAATTTAAAATTTACAGAAAATAAAAGCATTAGGGAAATATGTACAATGTAGATAAAATCTGAGAAACTTTAAAATTCATATGGATTAGGAACTATACTTCAAGTAAAGAGAGAGTGGTTGTGGTAGCTTAGTGTTTAGTGCCACCGTCTCGTAAGCCCAAGGCTGTGGGTTCAAGTCTAGGTTGGATCAGGTTGCATAAAACATTCCCTAAATCTTTTCTGCGAGGTCATTCGTTGTGGCGACCCCCACAGAGGGACATATATAAAAAATAAAAATAAAATAATAATAATAAATTCAAGTAAACAGAAAAAAAGACTTAAAAAACATTCCACAATGGACATGCTTAATCAATCAATCAATCAATCAATCAATTTTATTTATAAAGCACCCTTCATACTAAAAGCAGCTCAAAGCGCTGTACAGAATTATAAAACAATAAACTCACAAAATTAAAGCAAACGACACACACAAAATAAATAAATTAATTAAATTAAATACAGTAGTATGGAAAATGTATAGATTGAACAGAGATGAACCAGTTCAGGAAATGCAGTTAAAAAGATGGGTCTTGAGCCTGCTCTTAAAAACAACATTCTCTGCAGCCCTCAGGTTCTCCGGCAGACTATTCCACAGACGGGGGCCATAGTACTGGAAAGAAGCCTCACCGTAAGTGTGAGTTCTGACTTTTGGAACTGTTAGTAGTCCAGTACCAGAGGACCTTAATGTCCGCGGGGGTTCATAGGGCAATAGCAGCTCTGCAAGATAAGATGGTGCGAGACCATTGAGACATTTAAAAACCACTAAAAGAATCTTAAAATCAATCCTGAGGCGCACAGGGAGCCAATGCAATGATTTTAAAACAGGTGTAATATGAGCCTGCCTTCTGGTCTTGGTTAGCACACGAGCAGCAGAGTTTTGTAACAGCTGAAGGCTGGACACATTTTTCTTAGGGAGACCAGAAAGCAGTGAATTACAGTAGTCTAAACGACTAGAAATAAAAGCATGCATCAAAGTCTCAGTATTGGTCAGAAAAAGAAGAGGGCGGACTCTGGCTATATTTTTTAGATGACAAAATCCTATTTTGACTACATGTTTTTTTTTTTTTTGCATTTTTGGCTCTAGTGGCCTTTATTGTAGCAGAGGATGAAGGCGAAACGGAGAGAGAGAGGGAGAAACATTGCGGAAAGGTCGTCGGGACCGGGATTCGTACCCGAGACACCCGCAGCGAGGGCTAGCATCAGAACATGTGCCGCGCGCTCAACCCCCACACCACAGCGGCGGCACGACTACATGTTTAACATGAGGAATAAAAGTAAGCTCAGAGTCAAAAAGAACTCCTAGGCTTCTTACTTTTTAGAAGGTTGTAAAGACAGAGATTGTAATTTCTGAATTGTATTTTCTTTTTGAACCTCAGGTCCAATGATTAAAACTTCTGTTTTGTCCTGGTTTAGCTGGAGAAAGTTCTGTGCCAGGACTTTATGTCTGTAATGCAATTAAAAAGTGCAGTGATTGGCTGGGGGTCATCATGAGATAATGAGATGTATAGCTGTGTGTCATCAGCATAACTATGGAAACTTATGTGCTACTCAATCACTGTGGTGTTAAAATAAGTATTTTTCTAACTCGGATACACACACACGCATGCAAGCACGCAAACACACACACACACGCATGCACGCACGCACACACACACACCAAACTCACTGGCACAGTGGGAAACATGTCTGTTAATGTTCAGATCTAAACCAGCCTGCGAAGATATAGGACTGTCATTGTTGAAATCTGGTTTGAATAAACTGGTTTCTTAAATCCCATTGGATATGACTTATTTCAAAACAAAATTGCAAAAATTCTCATAAATACTTCAAGTTTTCTACAAAAAAGAAATCCCAAGAGTTCCACATTTTAGGCTAATTAAAGGGGACCACACATGCAAAATTCACTTTTTAATGTTTTTTTACTAAACTTTGGGTATTTACTTCATAAAAAAACAGTCCTTGTGCCAAAAAAATGCACCCAGTGGTTTATTTACTCTAAGTAGATTTATTTATTTTTGATAAATACACCAGGATTCACACTTCCTGCATTTATTGACGTCACAAGCCGCCAGCCAATCAGATCAAACCTGAGTCCAGCCCCTCACCTAGCAACCCCTGGTTAGGCTCAACCCACTTCTGTATTAAACACATGACTGTTGTTTTTCATGATTTCATCTCATCTTTTGTTTATATGTTCTTAATTTCATGTGTACAGCACTTTGTTGCAGCTGTGTTTTTTTAAATGGCTTTATAAATAAAGTATAATTGTTATTTTTATGTTTTAGTTCAATTTTTAGTGTATTTGCGATCGCTCNTAAATGTTCCATTGGTTTACATTGTTGTTTAATATTCTCAGTTTAAAATTATTGTTTTAAATAAATGCTCCATTTGTTTACATTGTTGTTTATTCTTTTCAGCTTGTCAGTTACAAAGCTGAAACTAAATTTATGACCATTTTAATAGAAAAATCATTTTTGAATCAAAAATTGTTTCTGAATCGAAAAATTGATTTTGAATCGAATCGTGATACCAAAAATCGGAATCAAATCAATTCTCCAGACACTGAGAGATTCATACCCCTATTTGCCAGCAAAGCTGAAATTCTGCACACCTTCCTAGGCAGAGTCTGTGTTGACAGTCAGTTCTGGGGGTTGGGTTAACGCAAATTAATGTAAATGAACAGCAATTGTTAACACCCCCAGGTAATGCTTCTGGAATGGGGACATTCTTCCAAAACTTTGAAGCCTGTTTTCTCCCTAATCTTATTTGCAGATTGCCAACATTGAAATGGCTGTATCTTCTTCATTTTTTTTTTGAGCGACATGTGTTTGGCATCATCGGATAGCTTAGAACCCACACTTTAAGATTCTGTAAATAACTCAAAATGACCCAGGGGAGACTTGTTCCTGGTTTTGCCACGGCCAGTCACATATTTAAAGACAGTCCACCCATGCTCCAAAAAGCTGCTAAACCACTTTTGGGGCCAGGTAGGAGTCCACTTGATGTTGTGGGCGTTGCCAGGCTGCTGCTACAGAGAGGTGGGAAAGAAGAGATGGAGGAGGTGTACATTGTTCGCCACCTGCACACTGCATTGTTGGGAAGATCTGTGAGCTGTAGGCTGGGGCTAGTTGCACGCCTAGACAGTGTTGACATAGAGTCACTAGAACAGGCCTACCCAGAACTATGCAGTGGACTTGGAGAGGTGCACCAGCCATGTGCCATAGAGCTAAAACCAGGGGTGGAACCGATAACACATGTGGCAGGTAAATGTCTGTGGACAGCAGATACGCTGTCACAAGCACCGGTTGAAAGAGATGAAACACCCACAGATGAACCGATAACACATGTGGCAGGGAAATGTCTGTGGACAACAGATACGCTGACACGAGCATCGGTTGAAAGAGGTGAAACACTCACAGAAAAAGAGCTGTTTGAGGACACAAACATCTACATAGATATGGTAATGAGCAATCTACCTGCGAGTACTGCCTATTTGGAAGAACTGAAGGAGCAGCTGCAGAGAGACAGTGTGTGTGCGCGCGTGATGCAGCTGTGCGAAGAAGGCTGGCCCACAAGCATCAATAAAGAGCCAGCACTAAAGTCATACTGGGCTGAAAGATCCTTCATTACAGTTCAAGATGGCCTACTGCTAAAGGGACAGAGACTCATTATTCCCTCTACAATGAGAAATGATGTTCTTGCAAAACTGCACGAAGGACATCAAGGTGTGGTCAAGTGCCGGGAGCGGGCACGGCAGTCCGTGTGGTGGCCAGGCCTCAGCCAGCAGCTGAACGACCGGGTTCTTAACTGCAGGGCATGCTGCCAGGAGAGACAGAACCACAGGGAGCCCCTGATGACAACACCATTCTCATTGTTAAATCCTGCTCTTCCTGATGGACATGCTGTTTCACAGAAGGAAGAGGAGAGAAGGAGAAAAGATGCTCGACGTTATGATCAGCGACACCGGGCACATGCTGTTTCACAGAAGGAAGAGGAGAGAAGGAGAAAAGATGCTCGACGTTATGATCAGCGACACCGGGCACATGCTGTTTCACAGAAGGAAGAGGAGAGAAGGAGAAAAGATGCTCGACGTTATGATCAGCGACACCGGGCACAGGATCTTAACAGACTGGCAGCTGGACAGAATGTGTGGGTTACAGACCAAAAGACAGCTGGTACTGTCATTGGAAGCCACACTACACCCCGCTCATATCTGGTGGAGGGATCCCACGGGATTATAAGGAGAAACCGGCGTCATCTTGTGGCCATGCAGCCTTTGCCGGAGCAGAGCACCTGCGGTGCAGCTGAACATGATCCGGGGAGTCCAAAACAACCTGCTGCAGCACCACCTGCAGCATCACCACATCTGAAGGTTCCAGAGACACCATCCACTCCTTTCAGAACCAGGTCTGGGAGAGCAGTGGTAAAACCAACCAGATTAGACTTGTAAATTTTGCAGATTGTGCAGGACTCAAAGTAAAAAAAGAAAAGAAAGTGTTTGTTACTTTAAATGAATATGCTGTGTTCATTATTGTTTTTTTTGCATTGTTTAAATGTAAATGTGCATGCCTCAGAGTTTAGAGTTAGTACAGACAGCACAGACTTTATTTTCTGACATTCTGTTGAAAATTTAGTGTTCTAAGCTAAGAGTAGTTGATGTGTGTCTGTTGTGTGTGTGAGCATGGTTTGAGGTAAAGATAGGAGCAGACCTTCCAGCCACAGGGGCAGAATAATCCCTTAAGGTTCTGCAGGATCAATGGCAGTCTACCCATTGATTCTAGAAAGGGGAGATGTGGTGTAACTGTATATTTAATACAGGGACGCACGAGTGTGACGTCATCAGTCAGGGACATGAACGTGTTAAGTTTCGTTTCATGGTGTTGAAGAATAAAGCCACGTTAAGCTAGCAGCCGAACTCACGTGTATAATTTAATAACACGACACAAGGCACATCTCGCAGGCAAGATGCTTGCATCCTGTGCATTTCCTAAGGATCTTCTGGAATCCATCTTAGAAAGAAATCTTCTGTAATATGGCGTGAAAATTTTTAGGGAGCCGATTCTCGGTCAGCAACAGATTATATAGCAGACCGAGGCGGGGCCCACGGCAGGTGGGCGTGGACTAGAAGTCTTCAGTGATTGGCGCGAAGCGCAGGGGTAAACCCACTAGGGCGTGGCTTAAAGGGCGACAGCCTGCATGAAATATAACAACAGTTCAGCACGCGAGCGGAAAGCCATTTTTTTGTTGTTGTGTGACGTCAAACAGTTCTTCTTCTATGGTAGATTTCTTCTTCTACACCCTTTCTTGCAACATATGCACAGGTTTTAGAGGGTACTGCCATCTGCTGGTCTGTAAAAGAACCACACTTTGCCATGCGCCGCCGTGCGTCAACTATAAACACAGCGGCGACACTGTAAACGCATGAAGCCGCACGGCTCAGTGCGCATGCTCCAGCCAGCGGACCAAAGCGCGAGTATAACGAGGCCTTAATTCTCACTAAAGGATAGGTGTTACTAAGATCCAGTTTAGAGAAAATGGTGGCAGAATGAAGCTGTTCATGTACAGAATCACTGAGTGGCAAGGGGTATTTATTTTTATGATGATCTGGTTAAAACCTCTGTAGTCAATACAAGGTCTCAAAGTATTATCTTTCTTGGCCACAAAAAGGATCCTGCCGCCATGGGAGAAGTGGAGGTGTGAATGATGCCTGAGGCTAGAGACTCCTTGGTGTAATTTCTCATCGTCTCCCTCTCAGGGCCCAAAAGGTTGTACAACCTACTAGTGGGCAGTGGAGCACCCAGAAGGAGATCAATAGAGCAGTCATAAGGACAGAGGCTTGTGTTCCACATCATGATATAAGGAGGGCACCTTAGATAAATCATTTCCCTTGGGGTGCATATCAGCATAGTAACAACAGAACAAAAGCAGTAAACACATTTTACTCCATTGATCCACTCTCTTCTCCGATCAGTTGAGCATGGGTTATGGGACATGGGTAACCATGGGAATCCTAAAACGAGCTGTGGTGTAAGTGAGTCAAAGACTTTTAAACAATCACCCTCCATGTAATGGTTACCAGAAATGATAAGGTGCAGTCTTTGAGTCCTGTGGTGGACCTTGGAGAGAGTTTTGTTAGGCTAGCAACAGATAGAGGTTGAGTGAGAGTCTGGACAGGAATGAGTTGTTGGTCCACTAAATTGCTGCTGATGAGGTTTTATTCTTCCCCAATGTCCACAAGAGCTGAAATGGGTAATTTGACTTGGTTACCGTAATCACATTGATGGGTAACACCAAATGAGAGCCAGGAGGAAAAAAAAATACTTTGTTAAACGTGGGACTGGAAGCAGGCCTCCGGTCACTGCAGCTAGCTGCTGCCAGCATGGGAGACTTCCTCTCGGACCCAAGGGCTGCCTTGCTCGGATCTCTCCCAGAAGTGACAACTCACACTGAACAAATCAAGGAAACGTGAATTATGTTTTATCAAATGTATTAAAATAAGGGCAGGAAAAGGTTAGTTTACAGCGCTGGCCTCTCCGATACGACGCGGGATCAGCATTCAGAAGAGAGGGCTGGGTCTTCCGTGGCTTTACAGCTTTATAGGGCCTAGACTCCTCCCTTCGCAGAAGGGGAGCTCAACATGTCACGAGGGGGCGTGACTAAGTGTGATCACAACGGATCTTACGTGTTTGGACGTGTAATGAATTATGAGACGGTGCTTCAAAGCCTGTCTACGTGATGCATCAAGCAAATAACTCTATTCCTTGATGGATGTTGAATCCCTGGGAGACTCTTTTTAAAGTCGCTGGCCCAGTTTAACCCAGTCAGAACCGGGTCATAATTTCATTATAATCCCGTCTCTGAGCAGATCAAAAACTCAGGACCAGTCTAGATAAATATCTAACAACTTCTCACCAAGATTTCCTGGCCTACTGCTGAGAATGGCCATTTTACCTTCACTGGGCAGTGAGCAATGAAATCTCTGCTCTTGCAGCAGTGTATGTACTCCCTCACATTTATTCATCATTGTCCTTCTTTGGGGGTAAGGAGAGCGTGTCCGACTTGCATTGGCTTTGGTTTGGGTTCAGTGAGTAAGTTGGAGGAGCTTGAATCTCCAGCACTGGATGGAACCTGGAAATGAAACACCACTGGGAATTGTGGTCCTTTTCTCTCATCTGATTATCAATAGCCAGGTTTTTAAAGTCATCCAAATCGCATTACTCATCCCTTGTGACGTGTTGATTCTTTATCTGTTCCAAAGCAAATTTACAAACGTATGTCGCAGAGCACGCTAGTCCTTCCCCATCTCCTCAGCAGAAATACATAAGGACATGGAATGCTCAGAAACTGACCTCCACCCCAGTTTCATAGAAAGGAGGCACTTTGCTGCCTCCTGCTGGAGAGGATGATCAAATACAAACACATAGGATATCTTTAGGAAAACATGAAAACGTAAAATTTTTGATAGGGTGGAAATACAGGTAACCATGAGCCCAACAGAGGGTCTTCCTCTTTAGAGAGTTAACTGCGTATATAATCTTGGAAGAGTTAGAGGAGTAAATTATAGGTGCTCTACAGAATGCCAGTGTACATTGTATTATAAAACCACTACAGTGATTAGGGTCACCTTCAAAAAAATTTGAGGGTCTCAATCAAATTCTTGAGGAGTGGAAGTTTTGCTGGAGTCCGAAGCAGGAGGTACTAGGTTTATGTAAGGAGATGTTCGGCTGGGAGGTCAGAGAAGGAGGACAGAGTATGGCCACCTTCTGGTCTATAGCAAACATCTTGGTGTTTGTTTGTTTTTTGCTGGGAAAGGATCTGTTGAAGGGTAGATTCATATTTATCTATATGTTTTACGTGAGGTGAACGAGTGATGAATCTGTTCATTCTCAGACTTGCTTTGAGCCAAAGCAACTATAGGCCAGAACGTTCTATCATAATTGCGACAATAAATGACTAGAGTGGAGAAACTGAGAGTAACAGAATTGAACAAATCAAGATTAAAGGTACAGTAAGTTATATTTATTTCCAAGTAGTGTTTACAAGAGGTACTGGAAAGATCTGCAAAAGAGGGAGATGGATAAGTCTTGATTAATATTAAATATGATATTTTCCCTTAAAGGTTCCTTGTGAGCCAATGCCACAGAGAGAAGGATGGAGGATTTCAGGTATTATTGGCAGCAGGGATGGAGATGATGAGATAACGGATACCATTGTGGATTGTTGACAGGCAGGTTGGAGGCAGACAGGCAAGTGAAAAGCAGAATGAGCTTAGGCTGAAGTCAAGTGGCACCAGGAGTTCAAGGAAAGTACTTGGCTAGAAGACATGGAGGAGATCAGGCAAGACCAATGAGATCCTTCAGGAATCGCACTAGGAGGGTACAGAGAAAATCTGGTAAGCATAATTATAATCTTTAGGAAAACACAAGAAGCTTGTCACAAATACCAGTTGGTAGCCCATGTTCCAGTGGAGAAGAGGACACTTCAGCTGTCCTTCATACCCCTGGAGCTCATTACAGGAACTGACCACAGCTGCAACATGGTGCCACCCTGCCACTCAGGAAGCTGCAGGAGGAAAAACACTGGATCCCACAGCTTGAGGATATCAAGAAATCCTTATTAGAGTATGCTAAAAATAGACATCCAACCAATTTTTTAGGGGTATTCCCTATTTGCAGGAGAAATTACATCATACCTCTGGAACTACAGTATTCATGGTATCAGGAAGATTGAGGTATCAAAATAGCTTAAAAGGCCAGAAATTTGAAAATGTGCTTTATTTAGTTTGGCTAAATATGACTCAATCCCTGATTTGATGTGATGGGTCACCCCGCCTATCTCTCGGATCTGATACACCCATATGTCCCTCCACGTGCTTTGAGGTCAGAGGATCAGGTACTCTTAATAGTTCCAGAAACTCGCCTTAAGCGCAGGGGTGACAGGGCGTTCTCTGTAGCAGGCCCAAGACTCTGGAACGAGTTACCGCTGCTCATCAAACAGGCCCCCTCCCTCTCGGTTTTCAAATCCCGGTTAAAAACTCACTACTACTCCATCGCTTTCAATGCCAGCTGATTTGTATTGGATCGTTTGATTTATGATCTGCAATGTTTTTATGTTTTTCGTGTTGTACTTCATTGTCTGTGTTGCCTGTTGCGTGTTTGTTTGTCCAGCACTTTGGTGTGGACTTGTTCCTGTTTAAAGTGCTTTATAAATAAAATGGTATGGTATGGTATGGTATGGTATATGTGAAGCCTTAATTTAATTTATTTTTCACAAGCTTTTCACATAACATTATTAGTATATGTGGCGTGCTGGCTAAATCTATGGCACTCAATTAAATTTTTTTTCCCTTTTGGTTCAAGTATTTTCTCAAATTATTCATCTTCATCTTCAGTGCTGATATTGGAGCTAGACTTCACTGTGTTGATGGTTCAGTAGCAACGGACAGAACTTTGTTTCATGCGCTTCAGTCATTCGGCCTGCTACTGACTGGTAAACAGGAACGAGCAGTAAAGTTCCAGAGCAGCACATGGTGGTCTAATGCGGTTGTTCTGCCAAGCATGCATTTTATTTGCCACAGTGATTTATTTAAATCATTGATGTGATTTTACTTGTTCATGCAAATATTTTACTAAAGAAAGAAAGCCTTGGATTCACATCAACTTTAGCACTGATCCAACCAAGGACAAATTATGTACTCCCATGTGGTGATTTGACCTTTAACCCTCACCAGAATGCAAATTTCAGGATAAATTTTGACACCTTAGGATGAGAAAACTTGATCTCATTACATCTTGCAGCTTCTATTCAGGTGATTTTTCATGTTTTTAAACACTTGATTGATGCCTTTACGCCAGGGGGTGTTCAAACTTTTTCATGTGGACCAAAACGGTCAAGAATAAAGTATTTGTGAGCCATAACAACATAGATAGAATAGAATATATCTTTATTGGCATCGTCGATTGTACCGGGGTACAAAACATTGCAATTGGCGCACACACCATCCTAAGAGGGACGTACGCACGAAAGCCGCAGCAGAAATTAATCCGCGCTGCCAAACAATCAGATATGGAAAAAAAGGAAGGTTACAGAAGGATAATCATTGGTATTCAAAAAAGAATCTATCACATTTTGTCTTAGGACATTCTATGATAAAGTCAAAAAACTCTACCAGCTCAAGCACAAGATAAGACAAAGCACATGTTGCATTTTGGTGGCGGAGCAGGGAGATAAGTCTGTGAGCAATCGCCAGATAGAGCACAGTTCTGCAGATGGGCTCAGCCGCTCATCTGAGTGCACACAGAGAGCTCTCGGGGGGTGGGGGGAGCGACAGTTTTTCCAACAGCTTCAGACTCCAGGAGAGGTTTGCAGTCAGCCTTTGTTCAAGGTTGCTTGGGGTGTCCCGATTAGATTAGTTGATTTATTTATTTTTCAGGGCAGGCTACAGTGTACTCTGACTGTTAGCCTTGAGTCCAGGTGCCGTCTGAGTCCAATTTCATCCGAATTATGTGAGCTTTCATTCAACCCGAGCTTACAGGTCTCCCTCTCCTCCCTGATGTAGCCCGCTCGGCTGTAAACAAGTCCCAAAACGCACCGCAGGTCTGCGGTCGTCCACGACTGTTCCCATCGTGCGATTCAGCTCGAACAACAGCTGGTTCATTGAGGTCACAGCTCGGATCAAAGAGTCGTTCTGAGCAGGAAGTTTCGACAGCGCGTTGATCGCCGCGGAAGTCTTCCTCAGTTTCCAGTAGCAGAAGCCCCCGCATAAGCCAAAGAGCAGCGCACCTGCTACCATAAATCCAATTATCCACAGATCTTCCACGTCCTCGACTGAAAGAACGGTCAGACACATCATCTTCCACTCGCCCCACGAGTCCATGATATATCCGGCCGCATGCGTGTCGAGGGGGCACGTCGGTTCTCCTGGTCCGGAGCGCTTCGTGGAAAAAAATTTATCGATAGAGGAGACAGCCCACGCAATTAAATCCATCCATCCATCCATCCATCCATTTTCTTCCGCTTATCCGGGGTCGGGTCGCGGGGGTAGCAGCCTAAGTAGGGAGGCCCAGACTTCCCTCTCCCCAGCCACTTGGAGCAGCTCCTCTGGGGGAATCCCAAGGCGTTCCCAGGCCAGCCGAGAAACATAGTCCCTCCAGCGTATCCTGGGTCTTCCTCTGGGTCTCCTCCCGGTGGGACATGCCCGGAACACCTCACCAGGGAGGCGTCCAGGAGGCATCCTAACCAGATGCCCGAGCCACCTCAACTGGCTCCTCTCGATGTGGAGAAGCAGCGGCTCTACTCCGAGTCCCTCCCGGATGACCGAGCTTCTCACCCTATCTCTAAGGGAGAGTCCAGCCACCCTGCGGAGAAAACTCATTTCAGCCGCTTGTATCCGAGATCTTGTTCTTTCGGTCATAACCCAAAGCTCATGACCATAGATGAGGGTGGGAACGTAGATCGATCGGTAAATTGAGAGCTTTGCCTTTTGACTCAGCTCTCTCTTCACCACGACAGACCGGTACAGCGCCCGCTTCACTGCGGACGCTGCACCTATCCGCCTATCGATCTCACGCTCCAGTTTTCCCTCATTCGTGAACAAGATCCCGAGATACTTAAACTCCTCCACTTGGGTAAGGACCTCCTCCCCGACCCGGAGAGGGCACGCTACCCTTTTCCGGCTCAAGACCATGGCCTCGGATTTGGAGGAACTGATCCTCATCCCGGCCGCATCACATTCAGCTGCAAACCGCTCCAGCGAAAGCTGTAGATCACGAGCTGATGAAGCCAATAGGACCACATCATCTGCAAAAAACAGAGAAGCGATTCTAAGGCCACCAAAACGGATCCTCTCAACACCTTGGCTGCGCCTAGAAATTCTGTCCATAAAAGTTATAAACAGAATCGGTGACAAAGGGCAACCTTGGCGGAGTCCAACTCTCACCGGAAACGAGCCTGACTTACTGCCGGCAATGCGGACCAAGCTCTGACACCGGTCGTACAGGGACCTAACAGCCCATATCAATGGGCCTGGTACCCCATACTCCCGGAGTACCCGCCACAGAACCCCCCGAGGGACGCGGTCGAATGCCTTTTCCAAGTATTTGAAATTTGAATTGAAAAAGACTTCTGGACAGAAGTCGAAACGTTTTCTGCAACAAATAAAGTCCAGTTGATCCTGTATTGAACGCCTTTTTTGCCTTTTCCAAGTCTACAAAGCACATGTAAACTGGTTGGGCAAACTCCCACGTACCCTAACCACACTGCTCCTCCTGAATCCGAGGTTCGACTATCCGACGGACCCTCCTCTCCAGAACCCCTGAATAGACCTTACCAGGGAGGCTTAAGAGTGTGATCCCTCTATAGTTGGAACACACCCTACGGTCCCCCTTTTTGAATAGGGGAACCACCACCCCAGTCTGCCAATCCAAGGGAACTGCCCCCGATGTCCACGCGATATTGCAGAGTCGCGTAAGCCAACACAACCCCACAACATCCAGAGCCCTAAGGAACTCAGGACGAATCTCATCCACCCCCGGAGCCTTGCCACCGCGGAGCTTTTTAACCACCTCGGCGACCTCAGCACCAGAGATTGGAGAGCCCGATCCAAAGTCCCCAGGCTCCGCTTCCTCAGTGGAAGACGTGCCAGTAGGATTGAGGAGGTCTTCGAAGTATTCCGCCCACCGACTCACAACATCCCGAGTTGAGGTCAACAGCACGCCATCCCCACCATAAATGGTGTTGGTCGCGTACCGCTTTCCCCCCCTGAGACGCCGGATGGTGGACCAGAATCGCCTCGAAGCCGTACGGAAGTCATTCTCCATGGCCTCTCCGAACTCCTCCCACGCCCGAGTTTTTGCCTCAGCAACCACCCGAGCCGCATGCCGCTTGGACTGCCGGTACCTATCTGCTGCTTCCGGGGTCCCACAGGCCAAAAAGGCCCAATAGGACTCCTTCTTCAGCTTGACAGCATCCCTCACCGCCGGTGTCCACCACCGGGTTCGAGGGTTGCCACCACGACAGGCACCAACAACCTTGCGGCCACAACTCCGATAAGCTGCCTCGACAATAGAGGCGCGAAACATGGCCCACTCGGGCTCAATGTCCCCCGCCTCCCTCGGAACGTGTTCAAAGCTCTCCCGGAGGTGGGAGTTAAAGCTCCGTCTTACGGGAGACTCTGCCAGACGTTCCCAGCAGACCCTCACAATACGTTTGGGTCTGCCAGGTCTGACCGGCATCCTCCCCCACCATCGGAGCCAACTCACCACCAGGTAGTGGTCAGTTGACAGCTCCGCCCCTCTCTTCACCCGAGTGTCCAGGACATGCGGCCGCAGATCAGATGAGACGACAACAAAGTCGATCATTGAACTACGACCTAGGGTGTCCTGGTGCCAAGAGCACATATGGACACCCTTATGCCTGAACATGGTGTTCGTTATGGACAATCCATGACGAGCACAGAAGTCCAACAACAGAACACCACTCGGGTTCAGATCAGGGGGGCCGTTCCTCCCAACCACACCCCTCCAGGTCTCACTGTCATTGCCCACGCAATTAAATCCATGTTCCAAATTGCTTCGAGTGAGCACTGAAGAGTTGCAGACGAGACAAAAGTGCAAAAGCAGGGAGGAGGAAAACTTTAGGGCAGGAGAGGAGCAGAGAAGCGACCTGCTTCGCCAAGAGCCGGAAGTAAGTACATGAATTTAAGATAATAATGATTTAAAAAGTTATTTGTGTAGCGAGATATGAGTACGGTAATGCATCTTTAAAAAGGGGGTTGATCACACTTTTGTGCCATCCATGATCCAAAAGGGTGAACGAACTGCAGAAAAATCGTACAACTGGCCGTCGCTAAAACAGATTTCCCAATTTGCCTCTACTGTATAGATAAATAAATCAAGCCCCTTTTTTTTAAACACTTGCTATATTTAGCCAAGTTTAATGGATGATTATCCAAAAGTCTACTTTTTAATAAAAGTCAGTACAAGTTTGTAGTTCTTTGTACCATGAAATAGAAAAAAAATAGGATTAATTATAGCAAAAGGTTTGTATTATACCTAATATTGCTCATTTTGAGATTTTTTTAAATTGTTTTGCTGTTAAACCTAAAAAATGTATATATAACAGTCTCACTGTCAAATTTGTAGAAGGTCTACATTTGCATTAACCTCTTAAGCATGTGGGCCAAATTTATACCGTTCTTAAATTGCAGTCGTGGGCCTCACAAAACCACTCCAAGGGATGCAAATGGCCCTTGGGCTGCACAACAGTATAACAGAAAATAATATTTATAGTCACTTTATTTTAATTGCCTTTTTTAAACTTTACTGTATAACTAAAGAGAGATCAGTTCTCAGATAACACTCATGAACTGAACTAAATCTTTAATTAGAGCATTAATTAATGGCGGGGTTGTGTTTACTGACAGGCGAGTTCTGTGAATGCTACACAAAGGATGTTGGTTGTGTCTTTCAGCTGTCCAGTGTATCAATCCTGGCTCCAAGAATCAAAGCAGATGGGAATGAAAAAATGTCAAACTAAGCTTGAAATAATAGGTAACCCAAAGTATGAGAGTTCTGTGGCTGGGACCCTATTTTTGCTTTTGCAAACGGATATTAACAAATACTGTACCTTGATGTTATTCTATAATGAGAAATGATTCAACACGTAATCAAATCATTTTGTAACACAAATAAGTCCAAACTTGCATTAAACTTGAATTTCCCTTTACATTTAAGTGTTTAGTTGTAAACCATGTGGAAGTCACAAGTCTGAGCTTTTCGACCTTGCTTAGAATATGCTGGGTCACTGGATCACTGCCGAACCTGAACAGTGAAGTGATCAGCTGATTAATGAGTCAAGATGTTCACATTTATCCCTCACTGCTGGGTCTTGTTTCTTAGACAAAATACCTTTTTATAAATGCAGTTCTAGTTATTTTTATTATGCACCCAAATTAACAATACAACCACATTGTGGCGTATTCACTTACAAAGGAGATGTCTTGACGTAGCTGACGTTGCCATGTGATCGGGGACACTCTGGGTTGACACATCGAAAGCCTCCCCCCGTGTTGACACAAGATGTCCCTTGGCTACAGTTGTGGTTCTGGCTTAAACATTCATCCACATCTGGAAGACAAAACATTAGAGGCATGTAAAAATGAAAGACAGGGAGAAGAACTTGCCAGACTGACTCCCTGCTTTCTGGCTGCTGAGGTCTGGACAGGGGGGGCTCGGCTCTTTATTTAGTTTTTTAGCTTAGTCTTCCAAGAGTGCCTCGTGTCCCAAAGATCCTTTCTGCTGGGAAAAGGTGAGGTCATATGTTCCAGTTGCAGACACAGTGGGTTTATGGGGAACTGTGAAAGTGTGGCGGCACTCGGCACTAAGACACCTCAGCTGAAAAGCAAATCTTTGCTTCTAAAGATTCCTCGTCTTAGTAAAGCACAAGCATCGCGCTCTGGAATTGCATACCCTGCCAAATCTGCGACCAAGAAGACCCCTGTGAATGTAGCCTGACCCTCGCCTTCCTGCACAGCTCTGCTCAATTCTCATTTCCATTCACTGCACAGTCTGGGACTTCTCTCATAGACAACAATTTCTCCGGTAGATTTTTGACCGGACCAATCAGAGAACAGAAGGGGCGGAGTTTTTGGCCCCTAACCCACGCCCCCACCTGTCCCAGCGCAGCCAGCGAGCATTCGCATGTTCTCATTCAAAGCGATGCAAAGCGATGCAGGACTGTTTTATATGTGACACAAATTTATTAATTTCCCCTTCTTAATCCCTTATCTGGAGTTTTCTTTTGTTTTTTTTGCCAAAAGTCAAGTGATCGCTCCCTCCCTCCTCCTCTCCCTCCGCTGAGTGAAATGAACAAGGAAATGACTGAGGTTGTCACGAGAGAATTAAAGAGTCCCATCAGATTTCCTGGTCTTCTGGTGTGTTGGACCAGCGATCCATGGTTTCATTTTATTTTATTAGAACGTTTTATTAACATATAAACACAGAATATCCAAAGGCAGCGAGAGAAAATTCAGCAGGAGGCGGAGCTGAAGTCAAGTTCAGAAGACCACGGGGGAGCGCGCAGCCAACGAGCATTCGCATGTTCTCATTCAAAGCGATGCAAAGCGATGCAGGACTGTTTTATATGTGCACAA